>CAWUER010000661.1:0-121695 GCA_963921195.1 Pegoplata infirma | reverse complement strand
CAAAGGCATTCTTTTCTATATGGGGCATTCCATGTCAAATCGGACACTTTGAAAACTTTTTTGCTTTAGATTTTCCCAATGTGTTTACAGTTTTTATTACCCTTCGAAAACTCCTTCGTGGAAAATTTTCAGATTTTTTGATGACCCCTTCAAGAGATATCAAATTTTTAAAAATTGGTAGTTTGCTCCTTTACTCAAACTTCTTTTACTCATAACTTCTTCAATAATGGTCCAAATTTTTTATTTTAATTTTTGTTTTTTACGTACTTTTTAAAAAAGATCCAAGAAATTCTAAAAGGCGCTCTAGTATGCGATTTTTAAGTTTTAAAATTTAAATCTAATTTTTGAAAATGTTTGTACTCTTCGATTTTTTTGAAATTTTTTTGTGTAAAACTTCTATCGATTAAACAAATTTTTTGCTCAGGAGATCGTGGGATAACGATTATTACTATTTTTTTAAATTTTTTGAAAAAATTTTATTGTAATTTTCAAATCTTAAAATCATTTCTACTGCTCCAATGGTGCGTCATAGAGGGGTCATATATAAGACCGAAAAAAAAATTGGAGTCGGTCTCACTAATGGCCCCTCTTGGACGCACCATTGGACCGGTAGAAGCTGATTAAATTAAACAAACTAACAAAAATAAAAAGAAATGTATGGGGACCGCCTTAACAGTTAAAGATAGAGGGTAGGTGAGTTCAGAGAAAATGTTAGGACTTAAAAAATATTGTGGGTCGGATATTCATTTGTTGCTCTAAGGGCACTATTAGGGCAGTTAGAGCGGTTGGAGCAAATTTTAAAAAATCTCGATTTGTGTGGGAGCCCCCTTAGAAATTAGAGATAGGGTATTAGTTTGTTCCAAAGAAATGTTAAGAAGTAAAAATTAATGGGGGTCAGTCTTGGAAAGACCCCTCCATGACGCATCATTGGAGCAGTAGAATGATTTTAAGATTGGAAAATTACAATAAATTTTTTTCAAAAAGTTTTAAAAAATAGTAATAATCGTTATCCCACGATCCTCCTGGGCAAAAAATTTGTAGAATCGGTAGAAGTTTTACACACACAAATTTCAAAAAAATCGAAGAGTACAAACATTTTCAAAAATGAGTTTTAAATTTTAAAACTTAAAAATCGCATACTAGAGCGCTTTTAAGAATTTTTTGTGATTTTTTTTTTTAAAAGTAAGTAAAAAAACAAAAATTTTGAAAAAAAAATATTTGAAATTTGGACCATTATTGAAGAAGTTTAGAGTAAAAGAAGTTTGAGTAAAGGAACAAACTACCAATTTTTAGGTTAGGTTAGGTTAATGAGGTTGACGCCAACCCGGTGAAAAATGTCAGATGTTATTCATATATTATTCATATATGCTCGCCCATATGTATTACATATATGAAGCAAATGCGAAAATTGGCGGCATATGTAAATATATGGACATATATGGTCACATATGCAACATATATTTTTTAATTTCGTTTTTCATTTTGGAATAAAGAATTTCATAAAAATTGTTTTAAAAAAAATATTTCACAATTTTTGAAAAATTATTAAAAAATATTATTTTTTGAGTTCGGGAAAAAACTTTTTCTATTTTTTTTGATTTTGAAATGCTTTTGAATTTTTTTTTTTAAATTTTCAAAGTTCCAAATTTTTTTTTAAAGTCCCAGACACAAATTTTTTTGCAACTATTTTTTCGGTTTGTAATAAAAAAATAAATAAAAAATGTTTTTAGAAAAAAAAAAAAAATTTGAATAATTTTCTAAGTCCTGAGAAAATTCAAACATCATATATCTGGACATATATGGAAGTACATGTCATGTATGTACAAATGTGTACATATGTGAAAATTTTTTTGTAAAATTTTTGAAGTTTTTTTGGCATTTTTTTGCGTTTTGGAGTAAAAAATTTCAGTTCAAAATTTCAGTTCAAAACTTCAGTTCAAATGCTTTTGGAAATTTTTTTTTTTAATATTTTATAAGTCCCAGACATATGTATGTGCAGATGTGTGCAGATGTGAGCATATGTGTATTCATACATCAGCATATATGAAAAAAAATCAAGAAATATTGCTTCATATATGTATACATATGGAGCATATGTGTTCACATATTTTTCATATGTGATCACATATGAAACATGTATGTGCATATATGAACATTTTTCACCGGGAATCCAAAAAAAAAAATTTTTACCAATTTTTAAAAATTCGATATCTTTTGAACGGGTCATCCAAAAAATCTGAAAATATACCACGAAGGAGTTTTCGAAAGGTACTAAAAACTGTAAAAATCTAAAAAAAAAAAATTTTCAAAGTGTCCGATTTGACATGGAATGCCCCATATACAAAAGTCAAATATTCCAATATTTGTTCATTAAAAATATTTTGTAGGCAAAAACAAATGAAAAACACTCTTGAAACAAGTGAATAAACAATTGAAAACCATCCCAGTAATGATTCATTTATTTTAACAAACATCAACATTTATTTTTTACTGTTGACAAAATTTTCTAAAATAAATAACATTAAACATTAAAAAATTACGTTTTTTTTTCACTGTTTTTTACTAACATATTCGAAAAAAAAATAACCTACGAAAACATTAAAAATTAATGATTTTGTAGGTCATTTTTTACAATTTTCTATTGAAATATTTTTTGTAATAAAATTTTGGGGAATCGATCCCGCAATCAACTACATTCTGGCCAGACACTCTACCCATCGTGCCAAAGTCACTGGATACAAACATGTTTTTATATGTTTTTTCTTTTAAAAACTACTAAACGAAAAACTTTTCAAATAAACTACAAACAGTTAATGACATAATTTTTCGAGTGTTTGATTTTTTTTTCAGGAGTCGCTTAAAGTATCATATAGGAATTAACGTTTACGCTATCATATCGTTCTTCACGGTGCCCTGGATAGGATTTAAATAAAATGTTGGTGTTACTCCAATTTTTAAGTGGATTATGTTTTTAGAAGATAAAAGAAAGAAAATGAGACAAAAAAGAAAAAAAGTACTAGGCGCTTTTTTTTGGCGGGCAAAAAGATGAATTTCAAAAAAACAAAAAAGAATTTATTCTTTCAAATGCATTAAAATTTGTATATACGGATGTAAATTCATCACATATTTACTTATCAGTGAGATTTAGATATATATGTAACACATTTTTCCAGATATGAGACTTAAAAGAATAATTTCACTATTAATTGAAGCTAAATGAAATATGTCCTTGTAAATTATTTATAAATGTAAGATCTTAAAAGTTTTCAGTGTACTACTCAGACGGACAGCAGAACACAAGGTTGACTCAGTTTAGACCTTAGTGAGTCATATAATTTTAAAAGAATTAATACTTTTTTGTTAAAAATGTTTTTTTAAAACTAAAAAAAAACAGAAAACGATAGTAAAAATCATTAAAAATGTGTTTGCAATGCCTAAGGAAGAGTAAAATAAAGTAAATAGTTTAAAAAGAGATACAGAAAGTGTTTTGGACTATTTGTTTATTGCGAAACTTATGAATGGACTTAATATCCTTTTTTAATTTTGTTTTATTTCGCCAAAAATCCTTTGTAAATTTTGTTTGTATTATTGGGGTAACTTCCCCCCTTCAAAATCAAGAAACAGGTTCAATATTAAATGTGTAGTAACTGCTAGAGTTAAAATTTTCATTAAATTAAAGAAGAAATTTGATTTAGTCTCACTAAATAGTGAAATTATTCTTTTAAGTCTCATATCTGAAATAATATGTCACATATATATTTAAATCTCACTGACAAGTGAATATGTGATGAATTTACATATGTATAAAATTTTTTTAATGCATTTGAAAGAATAAATTCTTTTTTGTTTTTTTGAAATTCATCTTTTTGCCCGCCAAAAAAAAAGCGCCTAGTACTTTTTTTTCTTTTTTGGCTCATTTTCTTTCTTTTATAGTCCAAAAACATAATCCGCTTAAAAATTGGAGTAACACCAAAATTTTATTTAAATCCACTCCAGGGCACCATGTCTTGTGTTTATTGGGATATGAGTAAAAAATCTCTTTGTATGTACTTGCACACGTGGTTTATTTTATTTGGTTGAGTCTCATAGAGACTTAAAATAACGCAAAGCAAATATGCAAATGAATCCATTCAGCCTTACCACAGAAAACTAAAATATATTTAACAACAGCTTTTAATTTTCCAAACAAAGTGTTTTTGTTTTTAAAATGTATTGAAAATTTGAAATTTAAATAAAACAATTGTTAAAATAGACTATTTCTGTGGTACGGGCCATTATTTGTTTATCTCTTGGTTAATTTTGTGGAGTTTGCGTGTTTGGGTCCAAGTACAGGACTTTAAACATCTTTTGATACAAAAATGTTTCATTTGATAAACAAAAATGCAAAAAAAAATTAAAAATTACGTTTTTAAAGGTTGGTTTCGTTCTTTAAGGGGGAACGTTTTTTTTCGATTTGATTTTGTCAATTTTCCAAATTAACCAGCCTATGACCATAAGACATATTTATATGTATGGGTATAAAATGCACGTTACTCTTACATTTTTAAACTAATATTTTAAAATACCTCTTATTTTCTTCGTAACAGATCAGACTCGAACTGTAAAGAGAAAAATTAATTTTATATTTTTTTTTCTTTCCGAAATTAACAATATAATTTATTTTTTCCCCAAATTTCGGTAAAATTAAAGCTAAATTGTCGCAATATCGAGGATCAATAATATATCAACTTTTTGGGCCCCTTACTAATATTTTGATGTGTTACACACGGAATGACAAAGTCTGTATACTGAAGTCATAGGATATAACAAGGGAAACCTATTAACATTTGACTCCCAAACCCGTTCGAATTTACTGCAAATTTATGATGCATACAAATTTTGTAAATTTTCAATTTAGATGTCAAATTTTACCAATAAAATTCTTAATTTTTTTATGTATTTTTATTCAAAATTACATGGCCAAATTGTATTTTAAAATAAAAAAAAAAATATTCTACCTTTAAATTGGGCGCTGAAAAATAAATATTTTTTTAAAAAAGTCTTTAGCAAACTGTCACACTTTTTTGGATAATCAAGTCTTCATAATTTTCTCCTACTGATGTAAATCAGCAATGAAATAAATTAAAATAAATTTTATAAAATAATATCTATGAATGTGTTTTTCAGACAAAAGTTTAACAAAATATTGATTATATTTTTTTTGTATGTAAACGTTTACATGTCAACTTGTTAAATATTTTTTTTCTATACTAAAATGCTTCAAAAAATTTCTATAGCACTTACATATTTTTTTTTTTTATATACATTTTTTTTTGTAAAACTTTGGCATAGCAAACATTGATCTAGTGTAGTAGACATTGAGGAAAATATACACATAGTGATAAATGTCAACAGTGAGTTTGACATATTGTCATTTCATCAAAAGACATACATATCTATGTAACTAAGCCACTTATAAATGAAATTTTTTTGTTTAAGCAAAAAATACAAAACTAAAAAAAACTTTTGCTGAATCTAAAAATAAAATTGAAAGAAAATCAATATTAAGGATATGATGCATTTCCGGATTGAAAAAGTAGGTACACTAGGAATATAACTTTTGAAGATTTTTTTTTAAATATCAAATTGGTCCTATGCAGGCGGTATAGAGAATGAAAAACTATGAAAAATTGCGGTCTTCCTTTTTCGCTGGCTTAAAAAAAAATTTCCGCATAAACCTTTTTGAAAATTTCTTAAAAAAAATTTAAGCATCAATTTAAATACAAAAACAAAAAATTGTTTGTGGTTTTAATTAGTGCCTAACAGTGTCCCCTATTTCCCAGTTTTTGGTATTCCCGGGAATACCGGCATTTGTGGTTCTGGTAACGGTTTCTTGGTTATGGATATATCCCGGGAATACCGGGATTCCCGGTTCTGCTCTTGGTACAGGTTCTCAAAAAACAAAGAAATACTATACCATAAAATATATAAATTACACTATTTAATCAGTATTTCAGAAGTTTGTAAAATTATTTAAAAATCATTTAATTATTTTTTCTTAAATTCAAAAAATAAAATGGAAATGGGGTCATTCACATGTTCTGCATTTTTTTTTTTGGGCAAAAGCAAAAAAAAAAAATTAATTGTACAAACTTTTACAAAATATACATACCGGTAGTCCCGGGAATACCGGGAATAATTCAAGAACCGGGAAACAGGTACCATTTCCCGATAATACTGAGAAATGGCACGTAGCACAAGTGCCTACGGTCAGTACCGTAGTAGCGGGAATACCGGTATTCCCGGTTCTCGGTATTACCGGGAAATGATACCGATTCCCGGGAATACCGGTAATCCCGGTTCTGACGGTATTACCGGACTACCGGTATGTATATTTTGTAAAATTTTGCACAATTAAATTTTTATCTTTGATTTTATCAAAAAAAAAAAATACAAAACATGTGAAAAACACCATTTCCACTTTATTTTTTGAATTTAAGAAAAACTAGTTGCATGATTTTTAAATAATTTTACAAACACAACTAAATATTTCTGAAAAACGGGTTAAATAGTGTAAGTTAAATATTTTATGGTATAGAATTTTTTGGTCTTTGAGAACCGGTACCAGGATCAGAACCGGGAATACCGGGAACAGGGAAATGGGGGCACTAGTTTTAATATTTTTTCTTGTTAGAAAAGTTATTTTCCTATCAAATATCAAAAAAAAAAAATATGAAAAAGGGACGCACAGTGGGGGCAAGATGAACTTTTTTGTCAAATTTTTTTGTATACCGAAATTTTCATCTGATTTTAAATATTTTTTTTGCTGCTTGTAGCTTTTTTTATTGTTTAACAGCGAAAAAAAAACTGAATACATTGTAAATTTCAATAATATGTATGAAAAAAAAAATCCAAAAATTTTTTAATAGGGTTTTAGAAGAAGAGGTTTGTGCGGATGGTTTTGTGTTACACAAGTTAACTGGTTTCGGTATCAGTACATCACTGGTCATTACATAAGGATAGGGCCGAAATTTTGTTTTACCTCTAAGTCCAAATGGGGCATTCCATGTCAAATCGGACACTTAAAAAAATTTTTTTTTTAGATTTTCCAAATATGTTTACAGTTTTTAGTACCCTTCGAAAACTCCTTCGTGGTAAATTTTCAGATTTTTTTGATGACCCGTTCAAAAGATATCGAATTTTTAAAAATTTGTAGTTTGTTCCTTTACTCAAATTTGTTTCACTCATAACATCTTCAATAATGGTCCAAATTTCAATTTTTTTTTTTTTAAATTTTTGTTTTTTTACGTACTTTTAAAACAAAATCCAAAAAATATCTTAAAAGCGCTCTAGTATGCGATTTTTAAGTTTTAAAACTTAAATCTCATTTTTGAAAATGTTTGTACTCTTCGATTTTTTTAAATTTTTTTGTGTAAAACTTCTATCGATTCTACAAATTTTTTGCCCAGGAGGATCGTGGGATAACGATTATTACTATTTTTTAAAATTTGTTTAAAAAAAATTGTTGTAATTTTCCAATTTTAAAATTATTTCTACTGCTCCAATGGTGCGTCATAGAGGGGTCATTTATAAGTCCGATCCCCATTAATTTTTACGTCTTAACATTTCTCCAATTTCTAAGGGGGCTCCCACACAAAACGACATTTTTTAAAATTTGCTCCAACCGCTCTAACTAATATTTTTTTAGTCCAAACATTTTCTCTGAACACACCAACCCTCTATCGCTAATTTTTAAGGCAGTCCTCACACAATTTTTTTTATTTTTTGTAAATTTGTTTTATTTAATCAGTTTCTACCGGTCCAATGGTGCGTCCGAGAGGGGTCATTAGTGAGACCGACCCCCAATTATTTTTACCCTACAACATTTTTTTAAAATATACCTACGCCCTATCTTCAATCCCTAAGTAGGCTCCCATACAAAATTACATTTTTATAAAATTTGCTACAACTGTTATTTTTATGGGAGCCTTCTTAGTTAGTGGAGATAGGGCGTAGGTATGTTTTAAAAAAATGTTGTAGGGTAAAAATAAATGGGGGTCGGTCTCACTAATGACCCCTCTCGGACGCACCATTGGACCGGTAGAAGCTGATTAAATAAAACAAATTTACTAAAAATAAAAAAATATTGTATGGAGACCGCCTAAACAGTTAAAGATAGAGGGTAGGTGTGTTCAGAGAAAATGTTTGGAATAAAAAAATATTGAGGGTCGGTCATAAATTTTGTTGCTCTAAGGGCACTATTAGGGCAGTTAGAGCAGTTGGAGCAAATTTTAAAAAATGTCGTTTTGTGTGGGAGCCCCCTTAGAATTAGGAGATAGGGTATTAGTTCGTTCCAAAGAAATGTTAAGAGGTAAAAATGAATGGGGGTCAGTCCTATAAAGGACCCTCTATGACGCACCATTTTAAAAAATAGTAAAAATCGTTATCCCACGATCCTTCTGGGCAAAAAATTTGTAGAATCGATAGAAGTTTTATACAAAAAAATTTCAAAGAAATCGAAGAGTACAAACATTTTCAAAAATGAGATTTAAATTTTAAAACTTAAAACTTAAAAATCGCATGCTAATGCGCTTTTAAGAATTTTTTGGATTTTTTTTTAAAAAAGTATGTAAAAAAACAAAAATTAAAAAAAAAAAAATTGAAATTTTGACCATTATTGAAGAAGTTCTTTTGAACGGGTCATCAAAAAAATCTGAAAATTTACCACGAAGAATTTTTCAAAGGGTACAAAAAACTGTTAACAAATTGGGAAAATCTAAAAAAAATTCAAAGTGTCCGATTTGACATGGAATGCCCCATATGCACTTTTTTTGCTAAAATTCGAATCTTAACGGTGTAATGATTTCAAAATTTGTTAAATTGGATTAAATCATTTTTGCTCCGAATATTGCGTTTATCTTATTTGATAAAATTATACTATAAAATTGTACACAATTTTCTATGTAAGACAAGATATGTAGAATTTTGTAAAAAATATACTTTTTAGATTATTATTTTCTATAGTTTCAGTTAAGAATCTGAGACTTTTTCTATAGAATAAATGTCCCAGAATCTGAGACTTTTTCTCTACGAAAAATATTTCAGAATCTGAAACATTTTCTGTACCAAAAATATCTCAAGTTCTTATACTTTCTCTTTAGGAAAAATTTCTTTGGACTTGAATCTTTTTATGTAGCGCAAATTTCTCCTAAAAAGTCCCTTCTCTATACGAAAATTCTGTTATTATTACTTATTCTATACGAAAATGTAAAATTCAGTTCAAGATACCAAATTTTTTTTCTGTGCAAGTAAGTCCACATTTTGAACGAAGAATCCTAAGCCATGTCATTAAAATAACACAGCCTTGAATTTAAAAAAAAATATAATAAAAAATTTTAAACGATTATACTCTTAGTGCGGTTAACACAATATCCAGTTAAATCAAAGTTAACGTAACCTCCGGTTAGTCCCATACAAATTTGACATCTATAACCTCCGGTTAGCACTAACCCCAATTTATCTTCCGGTTAGTTCGTTTGTGTTATCGGCCCTTAATAACATTCATTCTTTTTGAAATTATTAAAACACAAATTGCATGTTTTTGTTTTAGTTTTTTCCATAATTTTTATTCTTTTTTTTAATTTACATATTATGTACGTATCATTAAATTATTATCTTTTATCATCACCATCATCACTTAAGTATACGAAAATTTCATTTTAGTTTCGTTGAAAGTCTGTGTATTTTTCTTGTTTTAATGTTTTATTTTCTGGTTTAATATTAAAAAAAATGTATTATTCTCTCTAAATAATTGGAATATAACGAGCTGCTCATAAAAAGTTATGAACACACAAGTGTTGACCACAAAAATGATGAAGAAACAAAAAAATAAAAAAAAAAAAAAAATACAGAAACACAATGTTTTAGCGTCACCTGGTGTTCTTCATATTTATCCACTTCACGTGGATAACGGGATTTGTATAAGTTTGTTATAACATTAGTAACACAATAAAATATGACACTCGAACAGAGATACAAGTCGGTCGATTTAAGCCCATTAGTATTCTAGAGCGAAGTTACCGCTATAATCAGCGACTCGATTTGGTTTGTTGCTAATCCCATTTCTTTTCATTTTTAAACTAATTAGACAGAAAGTGAAATTGAACCGCCAAAACGTTGAGACATGTTAACTTTATTTTCGCTTATCAAACCCAGTCGCATTCGCCATTTTGATAATATCAAATTGATATAAAGAGATATTTAATTTTGAAGTTTGCTTTCATCATATAGTGTGTTTAAAATTCGGATCATTCATTTTGTTTTGGAAAACATGCTGAAAAATGTACACTGAATGTTCGTGTTACTTTTGGGATTTCTATATGCGAGTAAAATATTATTCGGTGTCTAATTAAATTCTTATCCATATAACCCCCAACTGCTCGCGCTTATCATAGCCCCTATTGCTTTACTATTGGCAACGACTGAAAATTTCCTATAAAACTAGTTATTTTGCTGATTACATAATTGGAATAGGATGAAACCAAAAGCAAATGAAAGTTTACCTATAAGTTAACAATCATACGCAACGGTGTACAGTGGATTATTTTTAATAATTTGGCGATTGCATCGATATTCATTAGGGTTGATCGAATTTTGCTTTTGGGCAAATTTTCATCCGGCTCACCGACAGACGTATAGGAATAGGCGTACGGACATAACGCCCAAGTGCATATCGCCCAATTTAAAAAACTCATTCCACCCAAAAAAAATGTGTGTTAGTTGTTGTTGCAAAATTTTTTGGACGATATGGCCAATATTTTTGGGTATTTTAACAATTTTCTTTAAATTTATATAAATTATCAAGAATGTCATAGGGTTATATAGTCGCAACAAAAAGTCGACTTTTCGACTTTTCGACTTTTTTCAATTTTAAAAAAGTCGATTTTTCGACTTTTCGACTTTTTTCAAAATTTAAAAAGTCGACTTTTCGACCTTTCGACTTTTTAAAAAGTCGACTTTCGACTTTTTTCGACTTTTCGACTTTTTAACTTTTTTCGACCTTTTCCAATTTTTTTTTGTAAATAAAAGTTTAGTTTTGACTTGTTGTAAGCATTTAGGTGCTATTTTTTTTTTGTTGTATTTTATTTATCAAAAAAGTCGAAGAAATCGAAAATTTTGAAAAGGTTAAAAAAATTGAAAGCAAAAGATTCGACTTTCGATTTATAGAACCCTACCCAGCAAAACTTAGATTACCAAATAAGGTATAAAATAAGGTATATGATCTCTTATTTTATACATTGCAGCATTGATGATTTTAACAGGCGATGAGACTCAAAGTAATGCATCCACATTATCACATAGAATACCAGTAAGGTATAAAATAAGTCATAAATTTATAACGAAGAATACCAGTAAGGTGTAAAATATATGATATTTTATAGGTTACGAGTAAGGTATATAATATAGCATACCAGAACGTAATATATAAGGTGTTACGAGTAGTGAAAAAGTAATTTTGTATTAAATTTACTCACGTGATTGTAAGTGAGTGTAAGTAGATATAATATGCTAGTGAGTGTGTGTCGTTAGAAATTTCTTGTGTGAGCACATCTCTAGTTTAAACTTATGCATTTTTTTATAAAATAATTATTTTTTATGTTATTGTAATGCATTATGCATTTAATTCTAAATAATGCATTATTTCAAACTTTTAAATAATACATAATGTAACCAAATATAAATCATCCATGATATAATGTTTAGAAATAATAAATATGAAATACATTTTTCCAATAATCATGCATTACGTAGCAAATTATTAGTAATGCCTTATTTTTCACTTTAAAATAATACGTTGTGGAACAAATGTTTGGTAAGACATCCTAAAATAATGCTACAAATAAGGTATATACATTACCTGGTAATGTGTTATATAATCACTACCCATTACCAAAGTTTTGCTGGGTATCACTGAGGTGTTAACAATAATCAAAAATATTCGTAAATTTCTAACTCATGAATGTGGCATTGACATTTTTGCTTCACATACAAATACATGGAAATACCAATAGCTTCAGTTGTTATTAAACTCGGCTCTCATTTGAATTTTTTTTCAGAAGAAAGAAATTATTTTCATCTGGCAAAAGTAAAAAAAAATCAAAAAAAAAATTCGAAAAAAGTCGAAAAAAAAGTCGAAAAAAGTCGAAAAAAAGTGGAAAAAAGTCGAAAAAGTCGAAAGCAAAAGTCGACTTTTCGACTTTTTAAGAACAAAAAAGTCGATTTCGACTTTTCGACTTTTTCATACAAAAAGTCGATTAATCGACTTTTCGACTTTTCGACTATAGAACCCTAGAATGTCATATTACCCAAATATCAAAATGTTATATTTATAAAATGTCATAGCACCCAAAAAAAATAATCATAAAACTCACCAAAATTTTCTTTTTTTTAACACAATATTTTAAAGTTTTTATACGTAGCCGGCCTTCGGCCGGGCTTAGGGATTACAAAATCCATGCATTAAACCCACCCTCTCCGCAAAGTAAAGTTTTCTAGGGTAGCAGTCCTTTACGCTACCAAATTTGTTATGCCTCAAAAAGGCCTGATAACCAAAATAGCTTTGGTTTGCAGATAGGGTGGGCTTAATGCATGGAGTATGTAATCCCTAAGCCCGGCCGAAGGCCGGCTACGCAGAAAACCTTTATTACAATTAAACAAATCATAGAAGTCATAATATCGACATTTCGCCCAAAAAAAATATTTTGGATTTTTTGACAATTTTGTTTTGGGAGAAATAACATTTTTAGACCTATCATTTTGGGCTATATGTCGCAGCGTGGACGATATGTCATTTACAGTTTTGGGCGATAAGACCTTGGGCGCTATGTCCGTACGCCAGAGGAATAGGCTCAAAAACAATGTGGTAAAATTTTCATGCAGATGGGTAGTAATCTTCCGCTGCCGAAATGACGTTGAAAATCCGCGATTTTCTTAAAAATAGTATTTATTTTAAAAAATGCTTAAATATTAAAAAATTTAAGAAATTTTCCTGTACTTTTACTGACCCTGCTTGCTGATTTCTCTTACTTCTCACTCCCCTCAAAAATGTTCCTGTCAATATTTGTGTTTTTTGTTTGGGTTAATGTAAGTGGGTACACTCAGAAAAAAAAACTAACTAAAAAATGGGAAAATTAACTAAATCCAAGGAAAATTGATAATGATTAAGCTCCATTGCCATGTATTCCTACTTTTTAGTCCACATTTTTCTTAAAAATAAGGACCAAAATCGCTGCCAACTTTGACGATTTATCGACGATTTTTGAAGTCAATTTTACTAAAATGACGATTTACGATTTTTCATTTTCGCCAGAAACAAAAATGACGGTTTTATTAAATGAGGAAAAAAGAGTAAACTTTTGTCAAAAAATTCAAATTTTGTAAGCAAATTCTTTGAAGTTCACTTAATTTTTTGAAAAGAAAAGAGGAAAACCTATATATTTTTTTTAAAGATGAAGAAAAAAGCTTAACAATTTCGGGAAAAGACAGGAAAAGTTAAAAATTCACCAGAAAAAACATTAAAAAAAGTTTTTTAGTTGAAAAATAGACTTTTTTTAGTGGTCAATATAAATTAATTGGTGCATTAAATTTACACTGCTCCAATATCGGGATGAATTTTAATATTGGGGATATACACAAAAAATCAATTTCAATAATGTTCGTCCTTGGGCCATAAGCTTTTATTAAATTGCAAATTTCAGGTCAATTAATTGATAATTGGGACTTGAAAAAGGTCGAGGACCAATATTTTGGATAGTTACAAACATCAATAGAAACTCATTTCACTCTGGACCATGGAGTGGTCTGGGGTATTAACATTTTTAGTATTATTAGCGTATTTTTGTCATGACGATTTTTTGACGACAAATTTTTTTCAACTTGACGATTTTGACGTTTTTTTTTTTTAAATTTACGATTTTTCCAAAAAAAAGTTGGCAGCACTGAGGACCAATTTGAACTAGAAAGTGGGAAACTATTTCCCATTTTTAAGTTAAAAAAACATTTCTGATGAGGAAATTTTTCCTAAAAATTAGTTAATTTCATATTTTTTATTGGTTTATTTATAGAATAGCATGTGAATACACACAGAGTTCTCATTATGTACATTTTTTATAATTAATATAAAAAAAGTTTGTTTCGTATAGTCAAGTAATAAATTTCATTAGTTTTTAAAGTTTAAATTACATCAAAAACTTTGTCTTTAACGTTTGTTCCCAGACTATGGGAAAACACGCCAAGGCCAACCCCTTTGTTGAGATTAAAATATTATTTTTTTCCCTAACACATACATGTGTAGAAAAAAAATGTAAACATTAAATTTATTACTTGTTATACAAGACCAAATTTTGTTTTTTTATATACTACAAATAATAAACAAAATGTGAACTACAAGCAAGCATGAAAATAAAAAATCAATCTACAAAACAGTTTTAAGTTATGAAAAATTTACTAAACTCTTTAAAAAACAAATTAAAGAAGATAAATATGATGAACTAATTGGTAGGAAATTATGTCCTAAAATTGAATTTTTTAAACTAAATTTTGGTTTTAAAAATATGTCTTAAAAATAAAGATTATTTTTCAATTATTTAGGGAAAATTTCTTTCGCGGTAAGAATTTCTTCCGTGTTTTAGGGAATACCATTTAAGGAAAGTTATGGCCTATTTAACAGTACATGAACTAAATTTTTTCCTAGCAGTTAAGAAAATGTCCCAACTTTCTGTTAAATTTAACTAAATTGTGGGAAAATTCATAAACTGTTTTGAAGAAAATTTTTTCAAAGTTTAAGTTAATTCTTTTTTTTGAGTGTATAAAGGATTCGGCACAGCTGAAGTTAACAGACTTGTTTTTTATTGTTCCTTCTAGCTGATAAGTTTTCTATAAACTCAAAATAATACATTAGTAGATTTACTATTTTTTTTTTTGCTAATGCTGGTTAGCTAACTTTTAGCAAATTTTTAGTTTAGATTAGCATGTTAGCAAAAATATCTTGTAAACTTCATTTAGCGCATTAGCAGTTTTAAACAAAATTTGTACTATGTTTTTTTTTTGCTAAATTTATAATTGAGTTGAACAAATTTTTACAAGCTTTTTTGCTAATATTAGCACAAATAAATTGTAAATATTTTTTTAAGAAAACTTAAAATGGTGCTATATTGGAAACTAACAAGGGAAGTCTCCCCGGTGTCACCCTCTGATCTTCATGAAATTTGGATATTTTGTTAAGAACGAAAATTACTCATTTTTAGGGGGGTCGATTTGTATTTTTACGATTTACGCCTATGTAAACAAAAATAATACAGGCATGTGTGGTATCAGATTAAAGGTATTAAGAATACCTATCTCGTGGTGCTATCAACGGGCCAAAGAAGTTAATATTTTTCGACTTATTAACAAAAACGTCCTAAAATTTTGGTATTTTACTCAATATGATGTGCATGTTTGGACACGTTCTTAGCACACGTAGATAGGTTTTCCAAAGACCCTTCATTTGGTATGTAACATGACTAGGTTTCTTTGCATAATATAGGAGAAAAACGAAAAAAACTGAAAAATGGCTTTGTCTTCCCCCCTCATTTTTACCCCCTAAATATGAATTTGGGCCGCTAAAAAAAAATACGGGTCCCTTTATTTTTTCTGATCTACAAAATAAAACCAATTCCATTTTTGGTCATCGGGCTCTCCATAGTATCGCCGGTTCTCTTCACATGTGAGAGAACCGGTTAGGAACCTGATGGGTCCTAACTTTTGATCCAAAAAAGTTTGCATTCCCGAAAATTTTAAAATGCTCATATCTCGGTAAATATTGCCGACACAACCAAAAGTCCAGAATCATTTTTGTAGCTCTCAACACGTACAACAAAACAGAAAAATAACCAAAAGCTCTCCGAGTATTATTTTTGAAGTAATCGATTTTTTTAATTCTCAAAACCCTAGTGGTTCCCTAAATTCACGTATCTCAAAAACTAAGCAAGGTAGAGCGAAACGGACACAAATGTTGGATCAAAAACTATGACGATTTTTACACTCAAAAAGATAAAACTGTAAAGTTAGCAAAAAATTTAGTTAAATTTAACCCATTTTGGGCCAAGATTCAATTTTATTTTTCTTTTTTGGAAAAAGGTATTTTTTTAAGGTAATTAGCACCCGCTGATCTCAAAAATCCTGTCAAAAAAAATTTTCAATGTGCCGTTTTCCCAGAAAAGCCTGCATTCCAACTTTTTATGCAATTTTAATATTTGGATTTATTTGCTGTTTTATTAATTTATTTCATTATTTTCAAAGTAAATAGTTTCAAAATAATTCAAATTATTGGAAATTGATAATAAATTAAATCTAAAAAAATTTTAAATTAGTCAAAAAAATTTAAAGCCGAAAATCGAAAAATGCTAAATTTTCGTTTTTGCTTGAAACAATTTCTGTGCTGATTTGCATTGTATTTAATGGACATATAAATTGCGGTGGTCAAGAGGGTATATTTTTTTTAATAGCAGAAAGATGAGACTTAACATTCATAACCACATTTACCCGAAATTCCAGCTCTTTCATACATAAATATTTTTTTGAAAAAGGTGTTCTCTACTGTTCGAAAAATCGAACAGAGGATCAAAATGGGTTAACTAAAAAAACACCTGGTTTTGAACCTACTAAATTTCTAGTTAATTTAACTAAAAATATTTAGTTAACTTTTCGTAGAATGAATGTAGCAAAAAAAACGTAACTTTAACTAAAAATTTAGCTGAAAATTTCGTAATATTTTTATGATGTATTAACAAAAAAGTTAGTTAAATTCAGCTAAACTTTTTGTAAAAAAGTTGTAAGTTTTTTAAATATTGATTTTATACACTAACACTTCAATTATTTTTTTCTTTTTTTTTCTTACAGCATTAAGTTCAGCTTAAGTAGAACTTATGAGATGTGCATAGGAGGCTACACCAGAAATTTCTAACATTTTTTCACTCCACAAATATTTTACGAGAAATCAGTAAATTAATTAATAAAAATTCGTAAATTCAAAAAAAAAAATAATTCAAAATTTCTACAAAACTAGTATTTTCGTAAATTTAACTTAACTAGAAAAAGTAATTAAAATGCTGATTTTAACTAAAAATTTGCTAAAAAGCCAGTATACTCGAGTTAACAAAAAAAAATTTGTTAACTTTACAGTTTTATTTTTTTGAGTGTAAGGAACCCAACAAGGTCTGGGCCCATCAGGGTCAGGACCTATTGGGTCCGAACCCAATGGGGTCTTCGAATGTGTATAAACTTAGTTAAAATAAAAAAAATTCAGTTAACTAATTTTTGGCAAAACATTTTTGCTAACTGTACCAAAAAAATTGTGGGTTCAAAATCAGCTAATTTTCTTGTAGACTTACAAGCTTTTTTGGCTAACATTACAGTTTTTTTTTTTTTTTTTGAGTGTATTGAAAATTCAAATTTTTTGCATCATATTTTTTTTTTATGTTGAATATTTATTTTGCTATCTAATATTGTATTATAATTCTTGCATGGGAATGTATGTTGAGTTTGTATTGTGGTTATATTAAAATTTTAAACAATATACACATTATAGTTAAAATTATACACTCATATACATGCATGGTTGTACGTACATAATTATATATTTTTTTTTTCTTGTTGTGTAATTATTTTATTTAAAATTGTTGATAACATTTTTTTACAATGAAATTAATATAATAATTATTATAAAAAAACTGATGTTATCAGCAAATTTTCACTAATGTGGTGGTAATGATAAATACCCTACACTCATTTTGTTTTTTTTTTTTTTAACATGATAATGTTTTTAGGCTGGTGTCTAATTTTAAAAAAGTTGCAGGACGCCACCTCAGTTTGACTATATTAGCTAAAAAATAACGAAAAAAAAAAAATAAGAATTACTGTTTTCTTTTTCTTAAAACCAAAAATAATAAATCACCTCGTGGTGAATAAACCCGTTTTTCACCAGCTGGTGAATAAAAAGTAACATAATTATTTTGCAACAAAAAAAAAAGTTTTTCATCAAGTTTTTTTTTCATCAATTTTTTTTCATAAAATTTTTTTTTCATAAAATTTTTTTTCATCAAATTTTTTTTTTATCAATTTTTTTTTTCATCATTTTTTTTTTTCATCAATTTTTTTTACATCAATTTTTTTCATCAATTTTTTTGATGAAAAAAAAAAAAGTTTTTCATAAATTTTTTTTTTCATAAATTTTTTTTTCATAAATTTTTTTTTTTTCATCAATTTTTTATTTTCATCAATTTTTTTTTCTCATGAAATTTTTTTTTTCTCATGAAATTTTTTTTTTCATCAATTTTTTTTTCATCAATTTTTTTTTTTCATAATTTTTTTTTTTTTTTCATCAATTTTTTTTTTCATCAAATTTATTTTTTCATCAAATTTTTTTCTATCAAATTTTTTTTTCATCAAATTTTTTTTTATCATCAAATTTTTTTTTTTTCATCAAATTTTTTTTTTTCAGCAATTTTTTTTTTCATTAAACGTTTTTTTTTTCATAAAATCTTTTTTTTTCATAAATTTTTTTTTTTTTTTATAAATTTTTTTTTTTTTCATCAAACTTTTTTTTTTTGAAAAAGAAGATGAAGAAAAATTTTTTTTTTATAAAAAAATTTTTTTCGTCATTAAAAACTTTTTTTATCCATCAAACATTTTATATCCCCTTTTTTTAACAAAAGTACCTTTTCAACAAGTCTAAACTTTTTACATTAAAATGTTCCATTTGTTTATCAAATGTACATAAAACAAGTGAGAGTGTGGAATTCTTCGGTGCCGAATCTTTCATACTCTCCAAAATGTAAAAACACATTTTTGCACTTATATTTGAACTCATTTACCAAACGTACAGCTCTTTTGGTTTGGACTGAATCTTGCTTTCCACAGACAGATGGACCCATGTATATAGCTACAGTGGCCTAGAAATCGATCAATAATATATAAACTTAATGGGGTCCTCAACTGATATTCGTTAGCATGGAACAGCAAAGTAATATAGCATTAGTTTTTCAAAAAAAAAACTTTGCTTTGGCAAGTACATCTAAATCCCCCGCAAAACAATATCATGATTTAATGTTTTGGGCAAGAGTACAAAATTCGCAAGCATTTTTTAAATCAGTTTTTCCTTCTATAAAGTTCATATTTTTTCCAAAAACAAAAATAATTGTTTAACATTTAAATTGATATCCCGAGTAAAAATAAACATATATGACAATATATAACTTGATGCAAACATAATAAACCATATATGATTATACATCGCGTGAGATATTTTCAAAATTTTTTAAATGCAGTCATATGTAGTTATAAATAATTGAATCATGATTCGGATTAAAAGGTGTACGGTTGATATAATTATATAAAATTATATGAGGGTTAATACAAAATTTGATTTTCTGTATAATTTAACATAAAATTATATATATCGTGATTCAAAATATGCCAACTCAAATTTGACGGAAATGAGTTTTCGATGGCAAATAGCTCCCCTATGTAATACCTATCTGCCATAAAAATTTCAGAGCAAAAAAATAATTTGTTGTCGTTTTACATCCATTTTTGTTATTCTGCTAACTCAAAGTACATATTTTTTAGGTGGAAATAAATGCCAACTCCCATTGTAAATTTCCAAAAATTTTTCAAAAAATTTAAAAAAAAAAAAAATTAGACCACATATCTTATTGCATTTGCCATGCTAAACACGAATCTTGTAACGATTTTGATATCTAATGACTGGTTCTCGAGATATTGCCATTTTAAAAATATCGGTAAATAGTGTTTGCAAAAAAAAAAAAATTGCTTATATTTATGTAACTTTCAAACTATTTATCAGATTGAAACATTATGAATGGGGCAAATAAAGTCAATGATATAAGCTTTCAAAATAGCAGAGTGCCAAAGTTGACCACCCTGAGATTAAAAGGCTTTCGGAGCTAGTAACTTTTAAAAATATGCAAAGATTTTAAATTTTTTGTTCAGTTTTTGCAATTACCGTACTAAGGATAACAAAAACCAAAAAAAAAAAAATTTTCAAAATTTTTCCAAAAAAAATATATTTTTATTTTCCGACAAAATATGCCAACTCTAAAAAAATATTTGTTTTTTGATATAGTAATAAATGCCATCTCTGAAAAAATATGCAAACAAGTGCAAAATATGAAAATTTTTGCATAGGTAAAAATTGTTTAGAATATGTTAACCATCTTGTGGAAGGTACATTGTTTATTTTTGCAATAATACGCGAAATAACTAGTTTTTTAGCTCTCCTGAACAGTAAGCTTTTTCGAGTTGGCATTTATTGAATACAGTTCGACGAAATCCTCTTCTGTTCCATATATAACACTATAGACTGGTTCCATTTTAAATAGCATAGGCAATCAGCCGATGGTGGTTCAATTTATCCAAAAAATAATATATCCATTCTTCTGATTTTTATTGAATTTCGGTTTTTGTTATTTAGTCGAAATTGTGAATGGTTCGCGTTTTATCGCTGTTCAAAGTTGGTATTTTGCAACAATTTTATGAAAAATACATAATGTTTAAATGATCGTATCTTTGGAACGCATCATCCGATTGTCACGAAATAAAGCGCAAAATAATGGTTATGTCCTGGTCTTAAAATAGAATTTTGAAAAAGGATAGGATGCTTTGCAAAAAGGATATTGAAATTAAAAAAATGTCCTTAATTTGCAAATATCTCAAAATGCGTATCTTTAATTTTCCTATATTTTTTTGCACATATAGCCCTAAATATACTTAACAACATATGCAAACCCCAAATTGGGATGGTAAGCGGTTTAATTGTAAACGCGGTTTCATGAAACGCCTTATTGATTTTTGTTAATAACTCTCGTTTACAAATGAAAAACAATTTCTGCGCACTAACCGCGAATAATTTTTTTATATGTATTTTTGATCGCTAAACTCAAAAATTTCATCAAAAGAACATTTCGCGAATAACTTTTTGTTTAATGAATTTTTTAGCGTTTTTTGGAGGTATTTTGACTATTTTTCTTATATCTTAAGTTCTGTTTATCTGATCTTCTCGCAATAAAAACCAAACTAAAGATAATCAAATTTCCAACAAATCCTACATTCATCATTTTTTCATAAGTTCATAGCTTTACGCGCAAATAATTTTTTTAGCGTTATTTGGATGTATTTTGACTATTTTTCTTATATCTTGAGTTCCGTTCATCTGATCTTTTCGCAATAAGAACCAAATTAAAGACAATCAAATTTCCAACAAATTCTTCATCCATTATTTTTATATCAGTTCATAACTTTACGCGCAATAGGCAAACATATGACTAAAATAAGTTTTTTGATTAACAAATCATTTAAAAAAAGTTTAAGAAATAGAAATCTTTGCAATTAATTGCATCTTTTTATTTATCTGCAAAGCCTGAACATTGAGAAATATAATAAAGTTGATTTGATGAAAATCTATAGGTTTACTCCGAAGTTATCACAAATTTTATGAATATACATGATAAAATACAAAAAAAAATGATATTTTTTTACAATTTCTGTTTTTAAAATTTTTAAAAAATGAGCTTTGTTAATAAAAAATAGTTTTTCCTTGTTTGCCTATTGCGTGTAAAGTTATGAACTGATATAAAAATAACGAATGAAGGATTTGTTGGAAATTTGATTGTCTTTAATTTGGTTCTTATTGCGAAAAGATCAGATGAACGGAACTCAAGATATAAGAAAAATAGTCAAAATACCTCCAAATAACGCTAAAAAAATTATTTGCGCGTAAAGCTATGAACTTATGAAAAAATGATGAATGTAGGATTTGTTGGAAATTTGATTGTCTTTAATTTGGTTTTTATTGCGAGAGAATCAGATAAACAGAACTTAAGATATAAGAAAAATAGTCAAAATACCTCCAAAAACGCTAAAAAATTCATTAAACAAAAAGTTATTCGCGAAATGTTCTTTTGATGAAATTTTTGAGTTTAGCGATCAAAAATACATATAAAAAAATTATTCGCGGTTAGTGCGCAGAAATTGTTTTTCATTTGTAAACGAGAGTTATTAACACAAATCAATAAGGCGTTTCATGAAACCGCGTTTACAATTAAACCGCTTACCATCCCAATTTGGGATTTGCATATGTTGTTAAGTATATTTAGGGCTATATGTGCAAAAAAATATAGGAAAATTAAAGATACGCATTTTGAGATATTTGCAAATTAAGGACATTTTTTTAATTTCAATATCCTTTTTGCAAAGCATCCTATCCTTTTTCAAAATTCTATTTTAAGACCAGGACATAACCATTATTTTGCGCTTTATTTCGTGACAATCGGATGATGCGTTCCAAAGATACGATCATTTAAACATCATGTATTTTTCATTAAATTGTTGCAAAATACCAACTTTGAACAGCGATAAAACGCGAACCATTCACAATTTTGACTAAATAACAAAAACCGAAATTCGACACAGATCTCGAGAATTGATATGCCAATTTTTATGCAAATTAAAATAGGTAAGGTCGAAAAAGTGTTTTTTTTGTTTTCAAAAATTTTGGAATCCTTCTATATGTTTCCATTTAACCAACAACTTTCTAAGTTTTTAAGGCAAAGTATAAGAAACCTTTTAAAATGTTCCTAAACATTTCCTTTTTAGGGTTATGTATATCACCTATCTGGTTCGAAGCGTACCCGAACATTTATTTGTTTAAGAAAATTATATGTTTGGTAAATGTATCGTTGACTTGTGGTGTAACTAAACCCAAACCAAAAAACACCAGGATTTTGCATGTTTTTATGCAATTAGATCTAATTAGGTCCACTAATATATGGCAATGTCTGGTTAAAACTCGGATGAAATCAAATCATATTTTATACAAGTTGATCTTTTTTAATGCAAAAACATCCACCATTATTCGGATCAAATTGCGTATAAATATATATTGTGTTACATATCATTATATATCTATATACACCAATACCCCGGTTTGCGTCGTTAATTGGGACCGGAGAAACGCGACGCAAACCGAAACGACGCAAACCGAAGCACGATTTTACATACATTTGTATTGATTTTCATTTAATTGGTTCCGAGATTCATAATTTTAGCAAAAAAATTAGATTTTTCATTAAAAATATAATTTTTTTGTATTTTTTTGAAAACAGTTTTAATTAAAATAAAAATATAACAATTCATGAGAAAAACGTAAAAAAAGATAACAAAAACATAAAAATATTAAGATAAAAATAAAAAATTCATAGTATAAAAGCAAGCTTTGTATAAACATTTTCATATTAATGACGC
Source organism: Pegoplata infirma (assembly GCA_963921195.1). Classification (NCBI taxonomy): domain Eukaryota; kingdom Metazoa; phylum Arthropoda; class Insecta; order Diptera; family Anthomyiidae; genus Pegoplata; species Pegoplata infirma. The sequence continues at coordinate 98,355 of CAWUER010000661.1, read as the reverse complement.
AAATCGAAGCACTAACGACGCAACATCGAAGTCATGCTACGCAAACTGAAATATAAACGGGAAATCCCATTTTTTTGTTTCAGCTTTGTACACATATTTTTATATCAACGAAGCAAATCGAAGCACTGGCGACGCAACTTCGGAGCCATGCGACGCAAACTGAAACCAAAACGACGCAACTTCGAAATCACAGAAATTTGAAAACGACGCAACTTCGAAACGACGCAAACCGAAGCGACGCAAACCGGGGTATTGGTGTATATAAAAGAGTAATGTGACTGACTGACTGACTGACTGACTTATTGACTGATTCATCATCGCCCAGCCCAAACCGCTGAAGCTAGAGACCTGAAATTTGGACTGTATGTTCAGCTCCCGGAATATAGATCCACTAAGGCTGGATTTTTGTCAGTGTTGATTCTAAGGGGGTAAAAAGGGTAAAAAACTGTACTTTTGGTACTTTTTATATCTCCTAAAATAATGGTCACAGAGACTTGAAATTTGGACTGCATGTTCACCTCCCGGAACATAGATCCACTAAGGCTGGATTTTTGTCAGTGTTGATTCTAAGGGGGTAAAAAGGGTAAAAAACTGTACTTTTGGTACTTCTTATATCTCCTGAAATAATGGCCATAGAGACTTGAAATTTGGACTGTATGTTCACATCCTGGAATATAGATCCAGTAAGGCTGGATGATTCTAAGGGGGTAAAAAGGGTAAAATACTGTACTTTTGGTACTTTTTATATCTCTTGAAATAATGGCCATAGAGACTTGAAATTTGGACTGTATGTTAACATCCTGGAGTATAGATCCAGTAAGGCTAGATTTTTTCCAATGTTGATTCTAAGGGGGTAAAAAGGGTAAAAATCTGTACTTTTGGTACCTTTTATATATCCTTAAAAAATTGTCGCAGAGACTTGAAATTTGGACTGTATGTTTACCTCCCGGAATATAGATCCCCGAAGGCTGGATTTTTGCCAGAGATGATTCTAAGGGGGTAAAAAGGGTAAAAATCTGTACTTTTGGTACATTTTATATTTCCGTAAATAATGGTACTAGAAACTTGAAATTTGCAATGTCGGTTCACCTCCCGGAAAAAATATTCACTATGGCTGGGTTTTTGTCAATGTTGATTCTACGGGTGTAAAATGTGTAAGAAAGTGTACTTTTGGTACTTTTTTTTATTTACTGGTCATTCAAACTTGAAATTTGGAGTGTAGGATCCTTTAGTGAAATTAAACATTCTGGAACAAATACTTTCCGAAAATTCTGTACAGTTTATAAAAAGTACCTTTTATATAAAGTACCTATAATAAAAAGTACCTTTTATATAAAGTACCTATAATAAAAAGTACCTTTTATAAAAAGTACCTTTTTGTAAAAAGTACCTTTTATTGGGAGTACCTCTTATAAAAACTACCTTTTATAAAAACTACCTTTTATAAAAAGTACCTTTTATAAAAAGTACCTTTTATAAAAAGTACCTTTTATAAAAAGTACTTTTTATAAAAAGTACCTTTTATTAAAAGTACCTTTTGTAAAAATTACCTTTTATAAACAGTACCTTTTATAAAAAGTACCTTTTATAAAAGGTACCTTTTATAAAAAGTACCTTTTATAAAAAGTACCTTTTATAAAAAGTACCTTTTATAAAAAGTACCTTTTATAAAAAGTACCTTTTATAAAAAGTACCTTTTATAAAAAGTACCTTTTATAAAAAGTACCTTTTATAAAAAGTACCTTTTATAAAAAGTACTTATTATAAAAAGTAACTTTTATAAAAAGTACCTTTTTTAAAAAGTACCTTTTATAAAAAGTACCTTTTATAAAAAGTACCTTTTATAAAAAGTACCTTTTATAAAAAGTACCTTTTATAAAAAGTACCTTTTATAAAAAGTACCTTTTATAAAAAGTACCTTTTATAAAAAGTACCTTTTATAAAAAGTACCTTTTATAAAAAGTACCTTTTATAAAAAGTACCTTTTATAAAAAGTACCTTTTATAAAAATTACCTTTTATAAAAAGTACCTTTTATTAAAAGTACCGGAAGTACACTTTTTGGTACTCTTTTATTTCCTGAAATTATATTTATAGAAAAAGTACCTTTTATAAAAAGTTCATTTTATTAAAAGTACTGGAAGTACACTTTTTGTTACTTTTTTATTTCCTGAAATTATATTTATAGAAATTTTTTATATTTCCTAGAATCTAAAAATTTGTAATGTATGAGAATTCGGTAAAAAAAACATTCTGGGAGAAACACGTTTTTAAAATTCCGCTTCTTAGTGGGGTAAAATGGCTAAAAAGTGTATTTTCGGTACCTTTGATATTTTTTGACGTAATGGTTCTAGAAACTTAAAATTAGGAATGTAAAATCCTTTTTGTACTTTTAATATTTGCTAAAACAATGATACTAGAAAATTGAAATATGCAAAAGAGTATCCCTCGGCGAAGAAGAAAACATTCTAGAAGTAGTTCTTTTTTGAAATTCCGTTTCTAACGGGGGTAAGAAAGTGTACTTTTGGTATTTTTTTTTGTTCCTATAATAATGAAAAAGTGTAAGTTTTGGTTATTCTTATATTTCTTGAAATAATTGTTCAGATACTTTATATTTTAAATAAAGGATCACCTAGCACAACAAAAAAACAGTTTTTGGAAAATTTAATTTTAAGGGGGAAAGGGGGCAAATGGTTATTTTTACCTATCTAACTATTAAACTAAAAGCCCCAAAAATAACACCCAAGAAAAGGCCATATTTTAAAATTTAAAATTTTAGAACGGTGAACGAAGTGGAATAGAGCAGGGAACAATATGGAATGATACCTTTTACTAAAGTTTTTCGTATTTAAATTTTTTAATCCATATTTTTTCTCTCTATATGTTTTTTGACTCAAACTAATTTTTATTCCAATTTCTTTATTGACTGAAATATTTATTTACTCACAATCCAAAGTCCCGATATAAGGGCTCGAAAATTATTAAAATTTTATTGTTAAAATTATTCATTGAAATATTATTTTATGAAAGACTTAAACGTGCACAAGTAAATAAAACAAAGACTACGTAGGGGAATTTTCTTGAAATCGGTAGAGTAGTTCTTATCCTTCTATTATCAGGTATTCAATACAACCGGTAACGAAGTACCGGGATGGTAAGCTAGTTTTATCATATACAAATTTTTACTCGGGATGGAATAATAAAAAATGTTGAAGTGGAAGAATATATTCTAGGTAAGTATATTTCAGACTAGTTTACAGAATAGTTTTGCGTTTTTTAAGAAGTTGATAATTTTTACGAAAAGCATTCAAATATCTCAGATATTTTTTATACGAAAAAGTTCTCAGAATCTAAAAATTATCTAAATATAAGGAAATTATGTCAGAGTTTTTCTATAATCGAAGTGCATTCAAATTTGTTTATGTAAGGAAGAAAATTTCAAAATCTTTATTATTTTTATAGAAAAAAGTTTAAGAATCTGAAACATTTTTTATAAGAAATTGTTGAATTTAATAATTTGTCTGCAGAAAACACGATCTGGGAATTAAATAATTTTTTATATGAGAAAGTTTTTATAATCTGAACATTTTTCTAAATTCAGATATCTCAGAAAAGGGTTATTTTTCTCAAACATTTTTCCTACATAGAAATTTTTATACACTTATAAAAAAAATTATCTTAAATTTAATAGCACTTCTCGATAGATAATATTAAAGAGCAGAGCATGTTTGTGGTTTTAATGCCTTCTAATGTTTTCTTAGGCAATTTCTTAGAGTCTGAAACCTTGTTCATGTACACTCAAAAAAATAAACTGTAATGTTACACTCATTTTAACTGTTTACAATTTTGTATTTTGTGAAGTAAAAATACAATTGTTTGAATAATAAACTACAAAAACCGTACTTCTGTAAAATTATACGGTATAATCAGTCACACATAATTTAACTGATAAAAATATTTTGCCGTATCTTTTGTAGGTCATTGTTTTAACAACTGTATAAATCATTCAATACTTTATTTTACTTGAAAAACATACGATAAAACGTTTAAAATAACTTTAACTAAAAACTGTTTGAATAACCGTAAATAGTTACTAGGTCATTGTTTTAACAACTGTATAAATCATTCAATACTTTATTTTACTTGAAAAACATACGATAAAACGTTTAAAACAACTTTAACTAAAAACTGTTTGAATAACCGTAAATAGTTACTTAAAACTTTTTTGGGTGTAGCAAAAAAAGCTTGTAAACCTACAAGAAAATTTGCTGATTTTGAACCCACAATTTTTTTGGTAAAGTTAGCAAAAATGTTTTGCCAAAAATTAGTTAACTCCCTGGTGTCACCCTCCGATCTTTATGAAATTTGGATATGTTGTTAAGAACGAAAATTAATTCGACACGTATTTTTTTTAGGGGTCCAAACTCGATTTGTATGAGGAGAAATTGATCTTTTTCAGTTTTTTACAATTTACGCCTATTTAAACAAAATTAATATAGGCACGTGTGGTATCAGATTAAAGGTATTAAGAAACCTATCTCGTGGTGCTAACAACGGGCCAAAGAAGTTAATATTTTTCGACTTATTAACAAAAATCTTAAAACAATGTTGGTATTTTGCTCAATATGACGAAAAGTTGTGCATGTTTGGACATGTTCTTAACATGCTCACAATTAGATAGGTTTTGTAAAGACCTTTCATTTGGTATGTAACATGACTAGGTTTCTTTGCATAATATAGGAGATAAACGAAAAAAACTGAAAAATGCCCTTGTCTTCCCCCCTCCTTTATACCCCCTAAATATGAATTTGGGCCGCTAAAAAATACGTGCCCTTTTATTTTCTCTGATCAACAAAATAAAACCAATTCCATAAAGATCAGCGGTTGATACAAGGGAGACTTTCCTTGTTAGTTCATACACATTTGGGGACCCCATTGGGCTCGGACCCGATAGGTCCATATCTCTATGGGCGTTGACCTAGTTGGGTTCCTTAAAAAGCGTCATAGTCTTTGATCCAAAATTTTTGTACGTTTCGCTCTACATAGAGCAAGGTACCTTGCTTTGTTTTTGAGATACGTGATTTTAGAGGACCACTGGGGTTTTGAGAATTAAAAAACTCGATAACATCAAAATAATTTCTCGGAGTTGAGAGCTACAAAAATGATTTTGAACTTTTTGTTGTGTCGGCAATATTTACCGAGATATGAGCATTATAAAATTTTCGGGAATGATAACTTTTTTGGATCCAAAGTTAGGACCCAATGGGGTCCACACATAGGCCTCTATTTTGCTTTATCTGGCTTAGTTTCCGAGATAGCACCATTTTAAGTTTTCTTTAAAAAAAAAAAATACAATTTATTTTTGCTAATATTAGCAAAAAAGCTTGTAAAAATTTGGTCAACTCAGTTTTGAATTTATTAATGTTGGTATGTTTGAGCGTTTTTCATGTTTTTATCGATTTTCAAATGCAAAAAACTTTGCAATTTTTTTTTTTATTTTTTTCCTGAAACTCGTGTAAAATATTTTTCCATGTAGAATACGTGTACAAAAATTGGAGACAAATAAAAATAGTGAGGTCAGAAAAGTGTTCGGTTTGACATGGAATGACTCATATGTGAATTTTTTTATTAATATCAATACCCAGATTTGAACCACGTATATTTTTCATACCATTAATAATACTGGTCACTTTAGACATCACTGCCACTGCATTGCTTAGATATGTGTTGGATAACTATTCGTTTTCTGTTCATAACTGCTTTTTTTGCATATTAATAGTTTTTCTACAGAGAGATTGAAAATTAAAACAGCAACAGTTCAGCCGTTAGTAATCTTAATTTCACCTCATCCATTTATTCAACTCATTTGTCTATTTATAGTTTTTGCAATTGTGTTGCCACATGGTTTGGAATTTTTAAACACAATTGCTGTGTTTTTCAATAAGTGGATTTATTTTTGGATTAATCTTATTTAGTTTAAAATAAATATTTTAACATGCCAAAACTAATTTGGAATATTTTTTTCTGTAATCTACGAAGAATTTGCAATTATAATCCGAAAAAATAATAAAAAAAATGGAAAATGAAAAAAGTTATAAGTAAATCAAAATTAATCCAACTAAATCTTAGGATTTAATAAGACCATTTTGGATTAATTTTTATTTATTTATAACTTTTTTTAATTTTCCAAATTTTTTTATTTTTTTTACGGATTAAAATTGCAAATTCATTTTAGTTTACGGAAAAAAATATTCCAAATTTGTTTTGGTATGGTAAAATATTTGTTTTAAACAAAATAAGATTAATTAGAAAATAAATCCACTTATTTAATTCCCTACACAACAAATGTAGGGAATTGTATTTTTCTGGGAGATATGCCTAATGATGACATTTCTGTCTTTGCATATTTTTGCATATTATGCTGAAAATGCATATTTTTGCATATTTTTAAATGCAAATTTTTTTTATATTTTCAACTATTAAGTGCATATTTTTGCAAATTTTGGGATAAATTGGCCAAAACAAACAAATTGAAATTTATTTGTTTTAAAAACCATTTTAAAAGTTTATTTTCACTATAAGAAAAAGTATTTTTTCTAAAAAAAATCTTCCCTATATAGAGGGCCTATATTCAAAACCCTCTATCTTCCATTTCCACGAAAATGACTTTTTGATGGCAAAATATTCAAAAAAATGGCCCTCATCTATGGTGTAAAATTCAGAACAAAAATATTTTTTTTTGCTATTTTATTAGCATTTTTGGTTTTCTCTCTCTCTTACACAATTAATTTTTCTGAATGCAAAACCCTCTATCTTTTCAAATAATTAATTTATAAATATTTTTTTTTAATAATTTATCATGCATTACATGTTTTCATACTAATTTTTGCATGCTAAACATGAATTTGTCAACAAAATTCCATAATCACGATTTTGGTCAAATGATGCTAATTTTTTCCCAAAATTCTTGCTTGACTTTTTTGAAAAATATCGCTCAAAATTTGGATGTCTTGTGTACATTATGAAACAAAAATTTTAATCTTAAAAATCGCGATGCTGATCAGAATTTGTGAAGCAAAATCGCGTTTTAAATTTTTTACTATTTTTTATATAACATACTGAACAGTTTGTCATATTTTAAGATGAATTCGGTAAAAAAATATTTTTTGTCTCAAAAATCAGCACCTGTAGATCAAACCCGCGATTTCGGAATTCTTTGTAAGCCGTTATCAGTAATAAATCACGTTCAAAATTTACCGATGTCGTAAATGAAATCACAATAATTCATTTTTATTAAAATACAAAACCCTCTATCTGATCATTTTCATTCATGTACTTAATATTTTTGAGAAAAAAAATCTTTATCTTTCATAATATCCCCAATGGTGCAACATTTTAAAAACAAATTATATGTGAGATTCAGTAGTTGAATTAAAAAAATATTGTAGAATATCGAATATTAATTACTCTAACAATACGCGAAATAAACAGTTTTTTGGCTCTCCTGAAAAGTTGTGTTTTTTAAGATAGAGGGTTTTGAATATAGGCCATCGATATAATGTTTTTAATATTACTATTAAAACCCGCCGTTATTTTATGCTTTTTAAGAAGTTTTTTATTGTTTTTATTGTTTAGTGCAGCGGTTACCAACCTTTTTAGCTCGCGTACCCCTAATTTTAAATTTTATCAGCCGCGAGTTTTTTGTTTTCGTTTTAAAAAAAATTCACAAATATTACAGTTAATATTGAAATTTTTGATCTCCGGGTATTATCATATTTTTCTATGGATTTAGGGGAGATCAAAACAATGGTGTTATTTTTTGGAAAAATTTTTGCTCCTTGAGGTGGTTCAATGCATCTGAAAACCCGGATTTTGAGCTGATTTTTATGCAGAGCAAAAACGACTGAAAATGTTACAAATCTGATTTTACTAGTCGATTCTACACCAAAAATTAAAATAACGGACGTTGTTTGAACTCTTAATAATGTTTTTTTATTTTTCTTTTAATTTTTTTTTTAGTACTATGGCAGATCAATCATTCCGTGACTTTTTGAATGAAACACCCTCGTGTATACTATAAAAGGGCATTCTGAGCTTAACAAAGAATACCAAAATTTCCACTCTATCACAACCCGTCTCAAAAATGCCCAAAAACACGTTTCTTGAGAACTTTGACATAAATTTTCTCAAAAACCTGACATCATAGAAAAACCATATTCGGAATCAGCATCGAAAACAAGTGGTCAGATATCAAAATATCATCCAGAAATATCGTAAAAAATTCTTTCTAAATTGCATAAAAAAATACGTTTTTTGTGGACTTTGACCTCAACTTTCTTAAAAACCTGACATTATGGAAAAATTTGAAAGCCAGATGCGGAATCAGCATTGGAAGGTTAATCTAAAACGAATGTCCAAATTACTAAAATTTTGCGTACCCCCGCGGACAGTTTCGCGTACCCCCTAGTGGTACGCGTACCATAGGTTGGTAACCGCTGGTTTAGTGCATATTTTTAGGATTTTTAGTGCATATTTGGAATTTTTTATTTTTGATTTTTTAGTGCATGAAACTCTCATCCCTAATCATTAATATACATCGGTTCTTTATCAATATTTCGAGACGTTGCATATGGAACGACAAGGTGAGTAACCCTCATACTGTAGTTGGAGGGTAAAAAACTGCCAATACTTTTTGATAATTTTATATGGTTGTTTATAGTTGTAAACATTTATTTTGTTCTAAAACCACAATACATTTTGCATGTTTTTGTGTACTTTCCATACATTATGTTGCTTGTATGTTGTTTTGACATTTAATTTATAAAATGTTTAGAGCAATTAAAAGGTTTAGATATTTAAATTCAATTTATCTATATACATTAGGTTAACGCTTATATGAATTTCCATTGTAATTTAATGAACATAAAATGTTTGACTTTATGGCAGCACTGCTTCTGTTTATGGCATACACAGCTTCTTGTTATAACACACAAAAGTTCTTATATTTTGTTAAGATTTTTTTTTAAATTCATTGTTGATAAAATTTACACTTTCGTTTTTTATTTTCAACTCTTTTTGCATGATAAGCACCAGTTTTTGGCAAAGACACATGATTTAACTGCATCTTAATTGCGTTTAATCAGCGCTACGATAATAATATACTACTAACAAATTTTCTACTTGTAATATTGTACCGCCTTAATATAATACTAAAAAAAAATCATTTACATATAATTATAAATATACATAATTTTTAGCAACAATTAATTGGCAAATTATTAAACCGCATTTATCAGCTTTATAATTTACAAAAAAGATAAAACTATAAAAAAAATACGATCATTGTTTTTTGTGAAAATTTAATAATGTGATTATTAAAATTAAATCATATTTAAGTTTTTGTTTAGTAAAAATAAATATTTTTTTTTAAAAAATTTCTAACAAATTTAATATATACTTTTAATAGAAAACGTACAATCATATCGCTAATTTTAATTGTAAAGTGTCATAACTCAAAATATTTAATTTTCCAGAAAACGCGTTTAAAGTTTACAATTGCAACTGGGCTTCTATTGAAAAAGGCCGGTACATAGAAGCTGTAATAATGGCGTGTTCTCTTTTCGAACGGTGAATTTAAAAGATATTAAGTATTATGATGTTTGGACACAATGTAAAGCATGATATAAAGAATCATTCAGTATCATTAACTTAGAAATTACGTTTTTTGAGTTATGATACTATACAAGTAAATTAGCGATATAGTGCGATTTTATTCAAAAATGCTCATATTATTTGAAGTTGCAAAAACAACTGATTTGAAAATTTCCCAGTAGGACATCTAATATTTTCTTAAAATCTGGATATTCTGTTTCAGAAAAAATTATGCAATATTAATTTTTTTGCAGTTCATTTGTAAAAGATTTTAAAGAAACCATATTTTTATTTTAAATTGTTGTAAAACGGCATGGAAAATACGGAAATAACAATATTTTGTGACTAATACCACCCAAAGCCAATGTTGGATTATTTACGAAAAAAGTTTATTCAGTTTAGAATAAAAACCTCTCCTGCAAAAATGACTTTGTAAAATCTCAAGAAAAATATAATTATTTGTTAAATAGTAAAATAACGGAACCCTTTCCTTTCCAGCAAAAATAAATCGAGAATAAATTTCAATTTATATTTCAGAAATTTCCATTTATATTACAGAAATTTCTATTTTTGTTTCAGAAATTTCCAATTGTATTTAAAAAATTTAAATTTGTATTTCAAAAATTTCCTAAATGCTATTCACACGGCCAGCCTCAGCAATGTTTAGGTTGAACTTTAGTGTCGACGAAAAGTGTAAACGCAGTTTGATTTCTACATGGTTAAATGTCACAAAACTGTTAACAGCGAAATCGTAGCTGCTCGCATTCGCGATATATCGCGAAATTAGTGTTTTTGTATTTTCTTAAATTTTGACACTGAAGTTTTTTAAATATTTTCAAAAACTGAGTATACAGTTTTAATTGTATTTATTTACAGGTCACGAAACAGTCAACATCGAAACCATATCTTCTCAATTTCGCGAGAAATCGCAAAATTCAAAATAAATAAAAAAAAAATGGAAAAAATGGTATTTTTCGCGTAAATTAGCAATCAAGACAATGATTTTAGCAGTTTTGCCACCTCTAATCACGTAAAATTAAAACTTTTTACCATATATTTGTCGTTACTTGATTTTTTCCTTATTTTAGACACCAAAGAAAAAATAAATAAATTAATTTAAAAGTTTGAACAGTAATTTCGCGATATTTTGGGAAATTAATCATCTTTAATTTTTATGCTTGCAGTTTTGACCCCTCTAATAACCTCGAATTCAAACTGCATACCACATTTTTGTCGTTAATTGATGTAAATCTTTTTACAGATCAAAAATAACAAAAAGTAATGACAAAAAAGTAGTTCAGTCAGTTTTTTGGCGATATCTAGAAAAATTGAGCGGCTAGAATTCTGATGTTAACTGCCTTATGACTATTGATCAATAGCAAGTCAAACTGCATTTCGTGGTTTTCAACAATTTGAAAGAAACTTCTTTTATTAATAAAAACAAAAAAAAAAAAAACACAAAATTTTTTTTTTGGTATTTCTCGCGAAAGTGAGCAGCTGTAATTTTTTTGTATGCAGTTTTAATTTCATCCAACATGTTCGAATCAAACTGCATACTACGTTTTAACACCATTTCTAAAGAACCGATGTAAAAATATAAATAAAAAATTAAAAAAAAATTATATAATTTCGCGATATTTCGCGAAATTAAACACTTACAATTTAGACGTTAACAGCTCTGTGTCCTTTGATCAAGTACAAGTAAAACTGCATACCATGTTTTTACAAAATTTAAAAGAAATCTGTATAAAGATAAACAACAAAATCAAAACAGCAAAAAAGTTATTTCGCGATTTCTCGCGAACTAAAGAAGATAGGACTTTGATGTTTACTGTTATGTGCCCTATAAATAAGTACAATTAAAACTGTACACTCAGTTTTTGAAAATATTTAAAAAACTTTAATGTCAAAATTTTAGAAACTACAAAAACACTAATTTCGCGATATCTCGCGTATGCGAGCAGCTACGATTTCGCTGTTATCAGTTTTGTGATATTCAATCATGTAGAAATCGAACTGCGTTTACGCTTTTCGTCGACACTAAAGTTCAACCTAAACATCGCTGAGGCTCACCGTGTTCAGAAATTTTCATTTGATTTCCAAAATTTTATAATTGCTATGAGGAAAATTTTATTATAATTTAAAAAAAATCAATGTAGTAGTAGTAGTAGTATTTGTTTATTTTCATCACATTTAACAATATACATTAATAATGATACAAATAAGTATAAAAAAATAAAGTAATATAAGATATATGTATATATATAGTCGACAATGACGTTAGTCGTTAGTCGGCACTTAAGCAAATCCAAATCGTATATGTATAATCAAAAAAAAATTAAATTAATTATTAAAAGTTATATCCTTGTATTAAAAAATTTCTATAGGTTATACATTTTTTAACAAATTCTACTAAAGGTTTCCAATCAATTAAGTTACCATCTAGCATATTTCCAACCTCTTCCTCATTAAGCAAAACTTTACCTAAATAAAAAATCCTGAATAACGTTTTCATCCTCAGCCGTATTACAGATTCCACACAACTTTGATGCATTGATTTGCCATCTATTTGCATTTAAGCGTAATAAAGCGCACCGCATCTTAAAAATCCACCTGATTACTTCCTGACTATATGTTTCTGTCATATAGTATTGACCAACCATTGGTTCTAGTCGCTTATAAATTCTGGCAGTTTGATTTTTTTGAATTAAAGCACCTATATAGCAGACATGTGCACGGATGGTGTTAAAATGCGTTTAGAGACATTCTAAGAAATTTAGAATGTGGACAATATTCTATTCTTATCGTTCAAAGCGAATGAGTTTTTCATTCTATGCTCACAGTGCAAGAGAAAGCTACACACACTAGTGTAACGACATTCGTAACACGAATGAACCAATTAGGGAGTACATAGACAGCCAATAATTTGAAAATACTATACTCTGAAGCGTGTGAATAGAATGATTTTTATAAAAAAAAAATATTGTTTGGCTATTTGGGGGAATTCTTTTATAAAAAAAATATATGTATGCTAATAAAATAAACATTTTGTTATGTAGAATAAATGAAGAGGTAAATAAAAAATAATTATGGGGAAAATTAATTTATAAATAAGAGTGGATAAAAAAATTTTTATACATAAAAATAAATATTAGGGTGGATTGAAAAATTATTTTTCTATTTCGAAAAATAATGTTCAATTTGGTAAAAAAATTGTTTTGCTTTATGGCAGAAAATGTTAATACCTATAATGATGAAATATGTAGTGTGACCAAATACAATTTTTTTCACAAAATTTTCAACTATTCTGCTAATACCGAAGACGATTTTTTTTAATTCGATTTTTTGTGAAACCAAACAAATTTATGTAGCAAAAGTTTGTCTATTTTTTTGTATGTGCATTAGGGTGGAGCTAATTATGCTTTTTTCGAATTTCGAAAACGTCGGTGAAAAAAAAATATTTTTTTTTTTTGTTCAAAATATTAAGGCTGAATAAAATATTATGCACCCTCAACCGTAAACTAGCGTAGAGAGATTTCCGTTATATGAGAACAAATGAGTGCAATTATTCTTCTTTCAGACCGTGATTTTCTATTTGATTTTGATCACTACGCTACTTAAGGGGACAGTTACGGGTAGTAGACTGGCATTTTTTTCTCAACTTTCGATTTTCCCAAGTGTCCGGGCAAATTTTTATTGTCTAAGGTCTAAAACTTATGTGGTACAAATTTGAGGTCGATCGGATTAAATTAACCCGTGGCGCCCGGCGGTCAAAGTTTTGGATTTTTGAAAAATTTAAAAAAAATAAATAAAAAATTTAAATTTCTTTCGACACATCATATTTGTTAATTTTGATGCGGTGAGCACGACTATCAAAAAAAAATTAAAATCGGTCGAACGGTTTTCGAGATATCGCCATTTGAAATTTGCAAAAAATGGCGGTTTTTTCCTACGTTCAAGAAATTTTTTAAAAAACATCACAATTTTTTTCCCCCTCGGCCATTTCATAGAGCTTAAGACAATCTTTCATTTAAATCTAATTTGAGCCAAATCCGATCATTTTATCCCGTGGCGCCCTTCGGTCAAAGTTTTGGATTTTTGAAAAATTCCCACCAAAAAATTAGATTTTTTAAAAATTAAAAAATTTCAAAAAAATGTTTTTGATACATTATTTTAATTAATTTTGGCATGCTGAAAACGAATGTCATAAAATTTCTTGAATCGGTCAAACGGTTTTCGAGATATCCCCATTTGAAATTTTCAAAAAAATGCCCAAAATGGTGGTTTTTTCCTACGTTCAAGAAATTTTTTAAAAAACATCACAATTTTTTTTTCCCTCGGCCATTTCATAAAGCTAAACACAATCTTTCATTTAAATCTAATTTGAGCCAAATCCGATCATTTTATCCCGTGGCGCCCTTCGGTCAAAGTTTTGGATTTTTGGTAGAAATTTTTCAAAAATCCAAAACTTTGACCGAAGGGCGCCACTGGATAAAATGATCGGATTTGGCTCAAATTAGATTTAAATGAAAGATTGTCTTAAGCTCTATAAATGGCCGAGGAAAAAAAATTCTGATGTTTTTTAAAAAATTTCTTGAATGTAGGAAAAAACCGCCATTTTTTTCAAATTTCAAATGGCGATTTCTCGAAAACAAAATTAAAAAATATGATGTGTCGAAAAAAATTTACATTTTTTATTTATTTTTTAATTTTTCAAAAATCCAAAACTTTGACTGCCGGGCGCCACGGGTTAATTTAATCCGATTGACCTCAAATTTGTACTTACAACATCCGTTTTAGTCCTAGTATAATAAAAAAATGACCGGACTTTGAAAATTGGAGAAAAATATTTTTGGCCATACAGAAAAATGTCAGTCTAACGGGTAGCTAACCCAGCCTTTAGTTTATATTCGGACATTACTGAAATGTGTTTTTATGATAAACTTTTTTTTTTCTGTAAAGAAATTAAAAAAAATGTTCTTTAAAAACAACTTATTTTTTTTTTAATTAATTTCAAATTGCATTAAAGGCCAAATTAAATAAAACGACAAATAAAAATATACATCTTCTCAAAACTGAGCCAAAATGACGTTATATTTTCAGCAAAAAACGAATTAAAAATATTTTTTGCAAAACAAGAAATAATGTGCTCGATTCTGAAATACGATTTCACATTCACCAAATTTTTAAAAATTTGATATTCTTTCGAATTTAAGGATTTTAAAATTTTTTTCTTGTAAAAATTAAAGATCTAGTTAATAGCCTTGTTTTTTGCAGACCGGATTAAGATTAGGATTAACTTTATTTTATTAAAAAATGGGTCAAATCAGGTCCAGATTTTTTTTTTGTAATTTTTTTTCTGAAATTATACGCAATTAGTAAATATAAACAGGAAAACAAATTAAGCTTTGACTAAAATGTTAAGAATGAAAAATAAATAAGTTAAATCCTAGGATTAACTCAGATTTATTTATACCATTTTACATTTTGAGCAACGCTTAATTTTTTTCCTGTTTATATTTACTAATTGTATGTAGATTCAGAAAAAAAATTTTAAAAAATATGTCTGAACTTGATTTGATTAGATTCAGAAAAAAAATTTTAAAAAATATGTCTGAACTTGATTTGACCCATTTTTTTACTAAATGGAGTTAATCTTAATCCGGTCTGCAAAAAACAAGCCTAATATATTAAGAACAAGTTTAAAAATCTAAAATTCGAAAGAATATTAAATTTTTAAAAATTAGGTGAATGGTGAAATCGTATTCCAGAATCGAGCACAATAAAATATTTTTTTGCAAAACAAGAAAAAAAAATTACAGACAAAAACAAATTTTTACGGACAAAAAAAATTGTTTACCATAAAAACACTTTTTAAGTAATGTCCGAATATTAAATAATTTAAGAAAAAAAAATATTTTTTTTACTTTGTTAGGAACTTTCCGATTTTGAAGCCAAGGCCATTGTATCAAAGGATCAATATTTTAATGTGTTAATATCAACCCTAAAAGGCAACTTTACCGACCCAACGTTTTCGAAATAGATCTAATTAGCTCCACCCTAATGTATATATATGAACATTTTTCCCTACGGTACTATTTAATCTTTTTTATATTTCTCTTCACCCTAACATATTTGTAATTTAAAAAACTTTAAAGCGGTACTTATTGTTGTTGGGAATAATGTTGTTTCTCTTACTTTTAGCTAAAAATAAAAAAACACAATGTTTATGATTTGTTTCAATGACACCGTAAGATTGTGCGTGTGCGTGTACGAGCAAGTGTAAAATGACGACCAGAAAACTAACTGCATAATTTGCATATTTTTTTATACATACATCCTAATACATTTTTTCACAAAGCATATTTTTTTTTCATCAAAACGTTTTTTTTACTACCCCATATTTTTAATAAGTTTTCCAACAATTTTTTTTTAATATTTTTTTACAAAAACATTCTAAGCGATCAGTGTATGTTAAAAATATTCTAGCACACGGTGTAATTTTTATAATCTCTACTATGTTTGTTATTCTAAAAACGAACGTTTGTTTCATTCTAATCGTTCAAACACGACATTTGTCGTGTTCGTTTAAACAAGTAGAGCAAATTTTTTAATTTGTTGTTTAGCATCATAGTAAACATTCTCATTCGCAAGCACTGTACTCTAAAAGTAGTGTACTCTGAAGCGAATGATTTGGTGTAAGCGAAGAAGGGAATACATTTGATCTCATGTCTGCTATATAGTACTTTCTTTTCAGACATTGTAAGAAATTTATTCAGTTTTCATTCCACTGTCTTTTGGAAAGGTTGTGATTTGACCATTCAATACCATACTCGAAGCCGAGGGAATTTAAATGATCCACCCATAAAAGTTTTTTCTCTAAAAGCTTTCTTGATAAAATATTTGGCAGTCTATCACCAGCATATTCGAATATAGTTTTCGCTACATAACGCAAATGTAAATCAAGTGTAAAAATATGACCATTTTCAGCTCCTGTCTCGAGCATTAAAGCATAAGTTGGTGTATTAGTTGGAAGACGAAGTACCTTTTTTATAAAATATATCTGTAGTTTATCAACTTCTTGAAATGATGAGTACCCCCATACCTGCGCACCGTAAGACTGGATCGATCTGCTAACAGCAAGGAAGAGTTTCCACTTCGACTTAAGAGATATATTTGGTCTGCCTAGGAAATGACTCCATGTCATGTTGATACTATTTTTGGCTGACAGATATCTGCTTTCTACATGCTTTTTAAAAGCCATCTTAGGGGTTAGTACTACTCCTAAGTAAGTATATTCAGGTACCACCTCGATTTCGTTATTGTTTAGAAACCACTTTTCATGTCGAGCCAATTTTCCACCTTTTCGAAAAACCATTATTTTTGACTTGGTTAGATTATCTCCATGTTCCATATTTCACAATATTCTTTCAAATTGTTAATCATCTGTTGTAGGCATTGAGCATTGTCTGCTAAGATGACTATATTGTCTGCTAAGATGACTATATATAAAAAATCAATGTATATTTTAGAAATTTCCAATGGTAGTTCAAAAATTTCAATTTGGATTTAAATAATTTCTTATTTTTTTTTCAGAAAATTAATTTAAATTATAAATTTGCATTTTAAATGGAAATTTCTTAAATAAAGTTGGATATTTCTGAAACATAAGTAGATGTTTCCAAAATATAAATTGAAAGTTCAGAAATTTTTGAAATTTAATTTGTATTTTCTGAAACAAACGTGGATATAGTGTAGTCAGGACTATGAATTTTTTTTTGACATAAAAATGTTATATTAGGTGTGTTCCCGAACGTTACCGCGGATGCCCGCGGGTACCCAAACCAGCCCGAAAAGCGTTCCCGTACGCAAAAACTGGGTAAATGAGAGAGTTTTTGAGAGAAAAAATTTGTTTCTCATTTTACCGAACTTACCCGTACTATTTTTATACCCTCCAACCAAAGTATGGGGGTATACTCACTTTGTCATTCCGTGTGTAACGCATCGAAATATCGGTCTAGGACCCCATAAAGTATATATATTATTGATCAGTGATCCATTCTAAGACATTCTGGCGATGTCCGTCTGTCCGTCCGTCCGTCCGTCCGTCTGTGGAAGACACGATACAGTCCAAAGTAAAAGAGCTAGGCTCCTGAAATTTGGCACGAATATGTCTTATGGTATTGGGCTGGTTAAGTTCGAACATGGGCAAAATCGGATCAGGGGGAAAAAAGTTCCCCTCTTAAGAACTAAACAAACCTCTAAAAAAAAGCCATTTTTTATAGGTTTTTTGTACTTTTGCTTAGCAAACGAAACATTTTATGTCAAAAGAAGTTCAAAGTCTTGATGTTGGATCCAGGAAGGTTGTCTCCCACCGACATAACCCCCCCCCCAAAAAAAAAAAAAAAAGACGCCCCTGTTTTTTTTTTTTTTTTTTTTACGTGTTGGAGGGTATAATAGATTCGGCACAGCCGAATTTAACACTCTCACTTGTTTCGTGTAAATTGGTAACAATCAGATGTTGAGAAAACAGCTGATTTTTGTTGTGAAAATAAATTAAATATTTTAATAAAATTAAAAAAGGAAACAAAAGTAATGTTTAATTTTAAACAAAATAATATATTTAGTCATTAAAATCAACTTTTACAATTTGTTTCGCATTGTTGAACGTATTTTCTCTAACTAAAATATGTTAGCATTTCAATTTGTTTACATTTTTTAGTTTTTGGGCTAGAAATGTGGTTTTTTGCGCTCCCGTACTTTTGTGAATTTTTGCGGTATGGTTAGAGTTTTTAAGATTTTCTCTCATTTTACCGAACTTTACCCGGAAAGTTCTGGAACACACCTATTTTTTTAATAATACTACAAAATAAACTAAAAATATGCATTTTCAGAGGTTTACTTTATTTTCAATTGTATTTCAGAATTATTCAACTGAGTTTCAGAAATAGTCAATTGTATTTCTGATTTTCCAATTATATATCAGAAAAAGTCAAATGTTTTCATATTTATTCTGCTTAAATCAGCTCTAAAAAGTTACATGAATTCACTGCATCTTTATAGCGCTGATTAAATTAATGCTAATTAGCGATCTAAGGACACGTGATTTCAGTGCTTCTTAAAAGCGGTTTTTCGGTGTATCCAACTAGCACTCTAAAGTGTGACATCGCCTTAGAAAATCACACCGAAAAAATTTCCCAGTTGGATAGTTACGAAAAACCCCAGTTGATTTGAAATAAATTTAAAATAACTGGAATAATCACCAATAACTATTAAACCCAGTTAATTTTAACAGTCTTTCAGTTACCTGTCAAAAAAAACTTCAACAAATTAAATAAAATAAATACAAACAAGAACAAATCTCTGGTAAGTTTCTATTTATTATTTTGTATTTTAATTTTTGCAAAAGTTAATAAATTTTTTTTTTTTTTTAGATCTTGATGAAGGATGTAAAAAATCGGAAGCTTGCAAAGGTGATGACGAAATCGGCGAAGTTGTAATTTAGTTTCGGGTTGGTGAGGAATGTAGTAAAAAATCGTTTGGTAATTAGAAAATTAAATTAAAGTGTAAAGATCGTATATATTTTTGTCGTATGTATTTAATAAAGGTTGTTTAAAATAAAAAAGAGATCTTTTATTCCCATCAAAACGTTAAAACCCAATTGTCAATTTTCAGCCAGTTATTATCTACTAAATTCCAAATTTTCATAGCTTTAATTAACAAATTGTTGAAAGTAACTGGAATCTCAGTTAAATTCAAAATAGAATGAAAAAATAGTTATCACTAACTGAGCCAAATCAACTGGGACTCAGTTAGGTGTATTTTAACTGGGACTTAGTTAATAAATTAGTCAGCAGTAACTGGGAAATTTTTTGGGTGCATGCATGAATTCAGCAGGTTTGGATGCGCTCATTGATTCGAGTATCCTTTACAAAAGATGCTGCCAGTCCATAAAAATTTCTGCTGGGAAATGCAATTTTTTAAAATAAAAAAAAAAAAAGTGAGAGTGAGAGTGTTAAATTTTTTACCCTCCAAAATGTAAAAAAATTAAAAAAATGTTGTCAGGGGCGTTGTTTTACGGGGGGGGGGGGGGGGGGGCAAGAAAGGGGTATATGCACAGAAAAAAATAATTCATACCTGGAATAAATTTATTTATAAATAGTATAATTCGTAATTGACTTTTTTTTCCCAAACTTTTTTCATACCTGTATTTTCATATTCTGTATTTCATACTCTGTAGAGTATAAACTTGGTCATTAGGGCGGGTCGATTTTTTTTGTCAAAAATCGTATAGCAAAAACATAATCTACAAGAAATTCTAAGAACATTTCCCAAAGAAACCATGTTTCTAAAATTAAACCCTATACCGCGCCTAACGACATGAAGATTTGTCCGTCCGTCCTTTTTTTCATAACCAAAACATAGAACTTGACTCTTTTTTGGTGTTTGTGTTAATTTTTGGGCTTTGGTGTGCTCTGAGGTATGTAGTAAAATTTTATTGGCAACATTTTTGTAGAACATTTCATCCCCACCCTTCCCCTCTTTCGGTGTGTTTTTTGCGATTTGTTGGAATAGAGCCAAAAAATACCGTTATGAGAGGGAATTAGAGGGTTAATATGTTTCACAAAAATATTTGCCATAATATTTTCTACAAAGTTGCTGAACATACCATACACCTCAGATGTAAAGAAAACATAGTTTTATATACCGATATGCTGCAAGACCATATCCAGCGGCA
Organism: Pegoplata infirma; assembly: GCA_963921195.1. Classification (NCBI taxonomy): domain Eukaryota; kingdom Metazoa; phylum Arthropoda; class Insecta; order Diptera; family Anthomyiidae; genus Pegoplata; species Pegoplata infirma. The sequence continues at coordinate 77,967 of CAWUER010000661.1, read as the reverse complement.
ATGTTTTACTAATTGCCGCTGGATATAATTCGAACAATTTTTGAGATTATGGGCGGCAATTATATTAGTAGACATAATCCTTGAAATGGAGAAATAAATAATTAGATTGATTTGTAATGAAAACGCCACAGACGAAAAATTATAATATCGGTAATCCATGATAATTTTATTCCATTATTAATTTTATATTGGGCTGCAGTATATTAACATGTAGCCTGGTACTCTGAAAGTAAGTGCAGGAGTTGTGGGTTCGATTCCCTCCAAAGCCTTTGTTTGTTAATTACAAAGGGAAGCTGGTTCAGCGGATTTTTCTTAGTAAATAAAAGTATGTAATTGAGGATCATAATGATATTTAGTCAAAAAAAACACATAGACTTTTGTGAGATGAAATTGGAGAGTTGCATATCGGAGAGGAAAAAAGCTGTGTTCGATAAAAATTTTTGATAACTGAATATTTTTTTTACATCAGTATTTGATTTATTTTGAGTTAATATATTTTTTTTAATTTTTGTAAATAAAAAAAATTTTTGAGTGTAAATTTTTTTGAGTGTAATTTTTTTTGAGTGTAATATTTTTTTTTAGTCTTTTTGAGTGACAAAAATAGATTCTAAAATATTTTTTTTTTGCTTACCATTCCTTTTCAAAGCGTGTTTAGCGTTTTTTTCAACACGGGAGTTCGGGTTAAAACCCATCTGAAATTCCCCATTATGCTAATAACTTATGAACCACTGGACAGATTTCGCTGAAATTTAGTATAAATCTGACCTGAAGTATAACTAATATATACGCCACGCTTCAGCAGCTTGCCGTATATATTTTTCATTCTTCCGCTAACATTTGAAAGTTAGCGTGTTTTACACAGACAGAAAGACAGACGGACGGACGGATTTTCATGTCGTTAGGCGCGGTATAGGGTTTGATTTTAGACCAATGGTTTCTTTGGGAAAGTTTCTTAGAATTTCTTGTAGATTTTGTTTTTGCTATACGATTTTTCAGTTTTTTTCGATCCATACAAATCGACCCGCCCTATTGGTCATACATATTATAAATAAATTTTTAATGGATTTTTTGGTTAAAATGCGTGGATTTTTGTCTAAATTTAAGAAAAATTTAACTGTTATGGATATATTCCGAGTGATCGTTGTAACGCCTCGGGATATTAATATATTGACATAAAAACTGATATACACTCAAAAAAAAGTGAACTAAAATCTGGGAAAATTAACTCAATTTTGAGAAAAAGAGGGAATGATTTGGCTCCAAAGATTTTTTTTCTTGGTTTTAGTTCATAATTTTTCCAAAAATAAGGAAAACAAAGTTATTTAACTTTAAGCCAATTTTAACTAGAAAATGGGAAAAATTATACTTCACATTTTAGAAATAGATTGGGTCCAGACCCTTGACCCATGGGTTCGGACCCCATTTAACTCGAGACCCCGTTGGGTCCTTTAAGGGTCCCCATACATTTTGAACCAAAACTTGCGTCCGTTTCGCTCTAACTTGCTTAGTTTTTGAGATACGGTAATAAGGGGCCTGATAGGGTCTTGAGAATCTTAAAAACCGGATAACTCAAAAACTATTAATCGGAGGTCTTTCGGGTATTTTGCGGAAGTGTTTTACGAGTCAAGAGCTACAAAAATGCCGTTGGACCTTTTCTCGTGTTGGCAGTATTTACCGAGATAAGTATGTACATATATAAAATCTCGGGAATTTCAAATTTTAGATCTAAAATTAGGGTCTTGAGACCCCGACAGATATGCAGAGCTAGGCTATTCCATACTTTTCTTTACAGTCTTTCTTTTGAAAATTTCATCCGTTTCGCTCTATCTCGCTTAGTTTTCGAGATATCGCCATTTTGAATTTTTAACTAAATTCTAAGAAGTTATTTACTTAATTCTCAGAAGTCATTAACTACATTCTAAGAAGTGCACTTCCTCAATTCAAGGAAGAGAAATACGATGATGTTTTTTTTAGTAAATTTTAACTAAACTAGAACTAAATTGTTTTTTAAGAAAATAAAGATTTCGATTCTTAGATTTGTGGAAAATTTCTTTGGCAGTAAGTTTTTTCCTAATATTAAAAAAATCCATTTAAAGAAAACTATGAACTAATTATAAGTAAATGAACTAAAATTTTTTCCTCATAGTTAAGAAAATTTCTAATTTTTAAGTTAAATTTAACTAAATTTTAGGAAAATTCATGATAAATTTTCAAAGACATTTTTTCCTTGATTTTAGTTATGTCTTTTTTTCAGTGTAGCTGCATCTATTTGGAATAAATAAATATAATAGAAGCTATTTAGAACAAACAAATTAATCATTTATTAATGAAAAAATTATAAATATTTGCACATAGAAAGTCATTAAAAAAACGTGCATTTCTTGACGTTATGAATTGAACTCTGCGTTGAATAAAAAAACAGCAAACAGGCAAGACTAAACTGATTAACATACTAATTTGTTTTTCTTGATTAATTATTCGCAATTCATATTATTCCAAACTTTTGATTTTTTAGGATGAATTGTCATCAGTTTCCATTTTTATCTCCATAGAATTCATTCTACAAATAAAAAATGATAAAAAAACATAAATTTAACCAAAATCTTTTCAAAATCTAGCTTAAAAAATGTATCTTACCGCGGTGTCCATTGTTACCATCTTCGATTTAAATTTGATAAAATTATTTGTTTTTTTTTTTATACAAAACAATTTTATTTTTTTGACATGTGTTTTTTTTACTAACTTGATTTTTTTATATTTTTTTAAAATAGTAAATAAATTTAAAAAATCATAAATTGTATGAATTTATTCAAATATAACATGAACTGTAATCAATGAATCCAATTCATACTATTTATGTACAAAATTTTTTCTGTGTGTTTAAAAGTTAATTTTTGTCTGCTTTGTGCACTAAAGTATTATAGTTTTAAAATTATTTAAATTATTTTTTTATCCACGCCCTTAAAAAAGGGGCGGGAAAAAAAGCGAAATTTTTTAATCCCCTGGGTCCAAGCGCAGGACTATAAACTTCTACGAACATAAAAATGTCTCATTTGGTTCACAAAAAAACGTCAAAAAAATTAGCATTTTTAAGAGGTGGGTTCAGTTCATCAAGGGGGAACTTTTTTCCCCCTGGTCCGATTTGGGCGATTTCCGAACTTAACCTGCCTAGGAGCATAAGACACATTTTTGCCAAACTTGAGGGGTTCAGCAATTTTACTTTGGACTGCATCGCTAGAATGTCTTAGAATCGATCACTAATCAATAATATATATACTTTATGGGGTCCCCGACCGATATTTTGGTGCGTTACACACGGAATGGCAAAGTGAGTATATCCGCATACTGTAGTTGGAGGGTATAAAAATAATCTATATATATATAAGAGTGTGGTGACTGACTGACTTACTGACAAAAGGGGGAAAATAGTGCCCTTTGGGGGATTTTGTATCTTTTGAACTAATAGTCCTAGAAACTTCAAATTTGAAAATAGGGCAAGTTGGTACATTTTGTATCTTCTGAACTAATGGTCCTACAATCTTGAAATTTTAAATATAGGATACTCTCGGGGAAATAGCATTTTGAAAAATGTACTTTTTTGAAAATTCCGGTTTTAAGGGGGACAAAAAGGGGGAAAATAGGGCAATTTGTTGAATTTCGAACTAATGGTCCTAGAAACTAGATATTTGAACTATAGTATCCTCTCGGGGAAAAAACATTTTTTTACTAAAATGTTTTCACTCAAAATTTTTTTTCACTCGAAATTTTTTTTTTACAAACTTTTTTTCACTCAAAATTTTTTTTTACTCAAAATTTTTTTTCACTCAAAATTTTTTTTTTACTCAAATTTTTTTTCACTAAATTTTTTTTTTTTTTTAATTTTTTTTCACTCAATTTTTTTTTTCACTCGAAATTTTTTTTCACTCAAAAATTTTTTTTTTTTACAATTTTTTTTCTTTCTGAAGAAAGTACCTTTTTAAAAAGGCACTTCTAAGAAGGGGGAAATGTGGAAAATTGGGTAATTTGGTACATTTTCTTTTTTCTGACCTAATGGTCCTAGAAACTTAAAGTTTGGACTATAAGATCGTCTCGCAGAAAAAACATTCCGAAACAAAGTTTTTTTCAATTCCGCTTCTAGGGTGGTAAAAGGGGGGATAATAGGACAATTTAGTACACTTTGTATGTTCTGAACTAATTTCCCCAGAAACTTAAGAATTTTGACTATGGGATCCTTCGCGGAAATAACATTGTGAAGAAAGTTCTATTTTGAAAATTTCGCTTCTAAGGGGGGAAAAGCGGGAAAGTAGGGTAATTTTGTGTCTGCTGAACTAATGGTCGTAGATCCTTGAAATTTGGGCTGTACGATCCTCTCGCGGAAATAACTTTCTGAAAGAAGAACTTTTTGAAAATTCCGATTTGTATCTGCTGAACAAATAGGACTGCACGATCCTCTCGCGTGGACTGCACGATCCTCTCGCGGAAATAACATTTTGAAAAAGGTGCTTTTTTGAAAATTCCGCTTTAAAGGGGGGAAAAGAGGACGGTAGGGCAGTTTTGTATCTGCTGAAAATATGGTCCTAAATATTTGAAATTTGGAGTGAACGATCCTCTCGCGGAAATAACATTCTACAGGAAGTAATTTTCCAAAATTCTGGGGGAAAATCGGGAAAGTAGGGCAATTTTGAATCTGCTGAACTAATGGTCCTTAATACTAGAAATTTAAACTGTACGATCCTTTCGCGAAAATAACATTCTTAAAGAAGAACTTTTTCAAAAATTCCGCTTCTACGGGGAAAAAGGGGAAAGTAGGGCAATTTTGTATCTGCTGAACTAAAGGTCCTAGATACTTGAAATTTAAACTGTACAATCCTCTCGCGGAAATAATATTCTAAAGACAGTACTTTTTGAAAATTCCGGTGGTTTTTGAAAATTCCGCTTCTACGGGGAAAAAGGGGAAAAGTAGGGCAATTTTGTATCTGCTGAACTAAAGGTCCTAGATACTTGAAATTTAAACTGTACAATCCTCTCGCGGAAATAATATTCTAAAGACAGTACTTTTTGAAAATTCCGGTGGTAAAAGGGGGTGAGTGGGGTAATTTTGAATCTGCTGAACTCATGGTCCTAGATACTTGAAATTTCAACTGTACGATCCCCTCGCGGAAATAGCATTGTTAAAGAAAAACTTTTTATAAAAATTACGCTTCTACAGGGAAAAAGGGGGAAAGTAGGGCAATTTTGTATCTGCTGAACTAACATTGTTAAAGAAAAACTTTTTTAAAAATTCCGCTTCTACGGCAAAAAAGGGGGAAGTAGGGCAATTTTGTATCTGCTGTATCTAATGATCCTAGATACTTAAAATTTGAACTGCACAATCCTATCAAGAAAATAACATTCTAAAAGAAGTATTTTTTGAAAATTCGTTTTTTTTTTTTTTGTTTTTTAATGCTTTATTTCAATTTCATTTAACAACATTTAAAATTTTACCTCAGCGCCCATTATGGCTTTATAGAGGCTAAAAAAAGGGGGAAAAATGGGGGAAAGAAGGGCAATTTCGTATCTGCTAAACGAATGGTCCCAGAAACTTGAAATTTTAACTCTATGATCCTCTCGCGGAAAAAACATTTTGTAAAAAGTAATATTTTGAAAAACCCTTTTGTAAGGGTGGGGGTGCGGGTAGAAGGGGTTTAATAGGGCAATTTTGTATCTTCTGAACAAACTTGAAATTTTGAATCTGGATGCTCTCGAGGAAATTATTTTTTGAGAAATATATATTTATTTGAGAATTTTGGTTTTAAGGAGGAACAAAAGGGGGAAAATAGGGCAATTTGCAAAACTTTAAATTAATGGTCTTAGAAACATGACATTTGGAATATGGGATCATATCGCGGCAATAACATTCTAAAAGAAGTACTTTTTTGAAAATTTCGCTTTTAAGGGGGAGAAAGAGGGGAAAGTAGTGAAATTTTGTGTATGCTAAAGTAATGGGCCTAGATACTTGAAAATTGGACTGTACGATCCTCCCGCGGAAATAACATTCAGAAAGGAATACTTTTTTAAAAATTCCTCTTTTGAGGGGAAAAAGAGGGGGAAATAGAGCAATTTTGAATCTGCTGAACTAATGGTCCTAGATACTTGAAAATTGGACTGTACGATCCTCCCGCGGAAATAACATTCGGAAAGATATACTTTTTAAAAATTCTTCTTTTAAGGGGGAAAAGGGGGAAAGTAGGCCAATTTTGTATCTGGTGAACAAATATCCCTAGATACTTGAAAATTGGACTGCACGATCCTCTCGCGGAAATAAAATTCGAATGGAGGACTTTTTGGAAATTCCACCTCTAAAAGGGAAAAGGGGGAAAGTAGGCAATTTTGTATCTGCTGAACTAATGGTCCGGGAGACTTGAAATTTGGACTGTACGATCTTTTCGCGAAAATAATATTCTGAAAGAAGTACTTTTTAAATATTCCGATTTTGAGTGGGAAAAAGGGGAAAAGTAGGGCAATTTTGTATCTGCTGAAATAATGGTCCTATATACCTGAAATTTGGACTGTACTTTCCTCTCGCGGAAATAACATTCTCAAGAAAGTACTTTTTTGAAAACTCTTCTTTTAAGGGGGGAAAAGGGGGAAGGTAGGGCAATTTTGTATCTGCTGAACTAATGGTCTTCGATACTTAAAATTTAACTGTACGATCCTCTCGCGGATACAACATTCTAAAAGAAGTACTTTTTTTAAATTCTGCTTCTACGGGGGGAAAAGGGAGAAAGTAGGGCAGTGTTAAATCTGCTGAACTAATAGTCCTACATACTTGATGTTTGGACTGTACGATCCTCGCGGAAAGAACATTCTAGAAGTAGTACTTTTTAGAAAACTCTCCTTCTAAAGGGGGAAAGGTGGAAAGTAGGGCAATTCTGTATCTGCTGAACTAATGATCCTAGATACTTGAAATTTGAACTGTTTCCCCTTGCGGAAATAACATTCTAAAATACACTCCAAATAATACATTAGTAGATTTACTAATTTTTTTTTGCTAATGCTGGTTAGCTAACTTTTAGCAAATTTTTAGTTGAGATTAGCAAGTTAGCAAAAATATCTTGTAAACTTCATTTAGCGCATTAGCAATTTTAAAAAAAAATTTAAACTAATTTTTTTGCTAGATTTAAAATTGAGTTGACCAAAGTTTTACAAGCTTTTTTGCTAATATTAGCAAAATAAATGGTAAATTTTTTTTATTTTCAGAAAACTTAAAATGGCGCTATCTCGGAAACTAAGCCAGATAGAGCAAAATGGAGGTCATTTTTGGTTCTCGGGCTCTCCATAGTATCGCCGGTCCTCTTCACATGTGTGGACCCTAATGGGCCCTAACTTTGGATCCAAAAAAAGTAAGCATTCCCGAAAATTTTAAAATTTTCATATCTCGGTAAAAATTGCCGACACAAAAAAAGTCCAAAAGCAACACGTAGAACAAGACCGCAAAATATTCAAAAGCTCTCTGAGTAATATTTTTGAAGTTATCGAGTTTTTTAATTCTCAAGACCCCAGTGGTCCCCTATAATCACGTATCTCAAAAACTAAGCAAGGTAGAGCGAAACGGACACAAATTTTGGATCAAAAACTATGACGACTTTTAAGGAACCCAACTAGGTCTAGGCCCATCGGGGTCTGGACCTATCGGGTCCGAACCCAATGGGGTCCTGAGATGTGTATGAACTAAGTTAAAAAAAAAAAAAATTAGTTAACTAATTATTGGCAAAACATTTTTGCTAACTTTAGCAAAAAAATTTTGGGTTCAAAATCAGCAAATTTTCTTGTAGGTTTACATGCTTTTTTTGCTAACATTACAGTTTTTTTTTTTTTGAGTGTAAGTACTTTTTGTGGAAAGTTCCGCTTCAAAGGGGGAAAAGGCGGAAAGTAGGGCAATTTTGTTGCTGAACTAATGGTCCTAGATACTTGAAATTTAGACTGCACGATCCTCTCTCTTGGAATTAACATTCTGAAAGAAGTACTTTTTTTTGAAAATTCCGATTTCAAGGGGAAAACGGGGAAGGTAGGGCAATTTTGTATCTGCTGAACTAATGGTTCTAGATACTTGAAATTTGGCTGAACGATCCTCTCGCTGAAATAACATTCTTTAGAAAGTACTTTTTAAAATTCTGGGGGAAAAGGGGGAAAGAAGGGCAATTTTGAATCTGCTGAACTAATGGTCCTAGATTCTTGAAATTTGAACTGAACGATCCTTTCGCGAAAATAACATACTAAAAGAAATTCCACTTCTAAGGGGAAACAAGGGGAAAGGAGGGCCCTTTAGGGGATTTTGTATCTTTTGAACTAATAGTTTTAGAAACTTGAAATTTGGACTCTGTGATCCTCTCGCGAAAAAAAAAAACAAAAAAAATATTTTTTTTGAAAATTCCGGCTCCAAAGTGGGGAAAATAGAGCAAATTGTTACATTTTTTATCTTCTGGACAAATGGTTCCAGAAACTCTAGGATCCTCTCGCGGAATTAACATGCGGAAAACAAAATTTTTTGAAAATTCCGCCTCCAAGGGTGGGAAAAGGGGAAAATCGGTGAATTTTTTATCTTCTGAACAAATGGTCCCAGAAACGTGAGGTTTGGTCTTTAGGATCCTCTCGCGGAAACAACATTCCGAAAAAAATATTGTTTGCAAAATTTCTCCTCCACGAAGGGAAAGGGGTGGGGGGAATAGGGAAAATCGGTACATTATTTATCTTTTAAACAAATGGTTCCAGAAACTTGAAATTTGAACTCTAGGATCATCTCGCAAAAAAAAAACATCTTGAAAAAAGTAGAAGGGGAAAAAAGGGCAATTTTGTATCTTCTGAACTAAAACTTTAAGTTTTGATCCTCTCGCGGAAATAATTTTTTGAAAAATACACTTTTTGAAAAGGAGGGCCAAGAGGGGGAAAATAGGGCAATTTGGTAAATTTTAAACTAATGGTCTTAAAAACATGGCATTTGCAATATGGGATCATCTCTCGGAAATAACATATTGAAAGAAGTACTTTTTTGAAAATTACTTTTTAAAGGGGGAAAAAGGGCAATTTTGTATCTGCTGAACTAATGGTCCTAGATATAGAAGACTGTACGATCCTCTCGCGGAAATAACATTCTGGAAGAAGTACTTTTTTGGAAAAATCTGCTTCTATGGGGGAAAAATAGGGAAAGTAGGGCAAATTTGAATCCTTTTGCGGAAACAACAGTCTAATGGAAGTACTTTTTTAAAATTTCGCTTCTACGGAAAAAAAAGGGGAAATTAGGGCAATTATTATTATTAGCAAAAATAAGATACTTGAAATTTGGAGTGAACGATCCTCTCGCGGAAAAAAAATTTTGTTTTATAGGTGGAAAAGGGAGAAAGTAGGGCAATTTTGTATCTTCTGAACTAATGGTCCTAGATACTTGAATTTTGAACTGTTTTATATCTGCTGAACTAATTGTTCTAGATACTTGAAGTTTGGACTGTACAATCCTCTCGCGGAAATAACATTCTGGAAGAAGCCCTTTTTTAGAAACTTCTGCTTTTAAGGGCAATTTTGTATCTGCTGAATTAATGGTCCTAGATACTTGAAATTGGGACTGTACGATCCTTTCGCGGAAATAGCATTCTAAAATAAGTACTTTTATGAAAATTCTGCTTCTAATGGGGAAAAAGGGAGAAAGTAGAGATACTTAAAATTGGTACTTTATGATCCACTAACGGAAACTACATTCTGGGAAAATAAATTTTTGAATTTTCGCTTCAATTTGGTACATATTGTTTCCTATGCACTAATGTTCCTTGAAACTTACAGTTTGAACTATGAGATCGTTTCGCCAAAATAAAATTTTTTGCTACTTTAAATCTACTCAAAATATAATATTTTAAAGGTCGAAACTAACAATTTTTATGTGTAATTAAAAATTAATTAGAATTTGAAGTAATATAGTTGTTTTTTTTTACAGCTTTTAGCTAGTAATGAATAAACGAAAAAAATAAATAAATAAATAATTTTTTTTTTTTTTTACTTTTTTTTTTTTTTACTTTTATTTAATATAAATATTTATTTTATTTATATTAAATAAAATAAATAAATTTAATAAATTTAATAAACAAATATCTTTTTTTACACATTTTAAACACTTTTATTTTTTATTTTTATTTTTTATTCCTTAAATAATTATTTAACATGAACATTATATCGTGAACCTATATTCAAAATATGCCAACTCAAATTTGACGGAAATGAGTTTCCGATGGCAAATAGCTCCCCTATGTAATACCTATCTGCCATAAAAATTTCAGAGCAAAAAAATAATTTGTTGTCGTTTTACATCCATTTTTGTTATTATGCTAACTCAAAGTACATATTTTTTTTGGTGGAAATAAATGCCAACTCCCATTGTAAATTTCCAAAAATTTTTCAAAAATTTTTTAAAAAAAAATTAGACCACATATCTTATTGCATTTGCCATGCTAAACACGAATCTTGTAAAGATTTTGATATCTAATGACTGGTTCTCGAGATATTGCCATTTTGAAAATATCGGTAAATAGTGTTTGCAAAAAAAAAAATTGCTTACATTTATGTAACTTTCAAACTATTTATCAGATTGAAACATTATGAATGGGACAAATAAAGTCAATGATATAAGCTTTCAAAATGGCTAGTTTGGAGTGACCCTATTGCAATACAGCGTGAGCTACTGAGTGCCAAAGTTGACCACCCTGAGATTAAAATGCTTTCGGAGCTAGTAATTTTTAAAAATATGCAAAGATTTTTAATTTTTTGTTCAGTTTTTGCAATTACCGTACTAAGGATAACAAAAACCAAAAAAAAAAAATTTTTAAAAATTTTTTAAAAAAAAATGCACACAAAAAAAAAATATAAAAAAATTGTGTACGTTTTGGGGATAATACAACCTATAAAGTGGTTTTGGATAATTTACCTAAGTTTTTTAGAGCAAAAACTTTGGTAAGTTATCCAAAAACACTTTATAGGTTGTAATTAAACCACAAACTGGCACAATTTTTTTAATTTTTTTTTGTGTGTGTATTTTTATTTTCCGACAAAATATGCCAACTCTAAAAAAATATTTGTTTTTTGATATAGTAATACATGCCATCTCTCAAAAATACGCAAACAAGTGCAAAATATGAAAATTTTTGCATAGGGGGCATTCCAGGCCAAATCACTCACTTTTAGACCCGACCCCTTTCGATTTATTTTATTTTTGGATATGTTTTAGTTCTTATTAAATGTAACTTGGACACCAATTTTCAGCCTTTTATTCCAAGATGGTGTTGAGTAATCAATTTTGGATGGTGTTGAGTAATCAAAATGGCGATTTTTTCAAAAAAATGGAAAAATTAAAATTTTCAATTAATTTTGATTAGTTAAAAATATAGATATCTTAAAAAAAGTTGGACAACGTTTTGTTGGTATTTAAATGCAGTTTTAGAAAAAAATATTAAAAAAATTATTCGAAGTAATTATCACTTATTTTTTAACGTTTAAAAATTAAAATCGACTTTTTGAAAAAGTCCGAAACCTTCGATTTTTTTTTACAAACGTCTAAAAGTTCCACTCTTAATTACGCAATTTTTAAGCCATAATTGGAGATGTGATCGCAATTTGTTCAATTTTTTTTTCAAATTTTGAAAATTGCACCTTTTATTTTTTGACTCTGATTTATTTTATATGGTGCTCCAAAAAAACTAAATTGGTAGATACTGACCCTAACTTACCCTAGATATATTCATTTCGAGGCAAAAATACGCCTCACAAAAATTAAGAACGATCGGACATGGATAAGGTGTTCCGCATGGGCCTTGAAGTTTAGAAAACGGATTACAAGGAAAAATATGAATTTTTTTCTGTTTTCTCAATTTTTTTGGTATTTTAAGTTAAGTTTTAATTCAAGTGGTTACAGAATTATAATACGGAGTAAAATGCCTCTCTAATAAGGTACCGAAGACTGAAATCGGATGAAAATCAGCCAAGTTATTACAACTTCCCCAGGCATCTAACGTATGGCAGAACACTTGATTAAGCAATATAATACGATTTTGGAAATTCATTGAAATTTTCTACTGTAATAACATTTTTTTATTCTTCAAGTTCAAATGTAATTAGATGACAAGTATTTTTCATATTGTGTTTTGCTAACATTTTTTAAATTAGTGCTAAAAATGCCTGCATTTTCAACACCCTTTTGAAATCTCTATTTTAAAAAAAAATTCTTTTTTTTGTTTTAAAATTTGGAAAAGCCAAAAAAATATTACACTGAAACATGAATAATGAAAAAATGTTATTACAGTAGAAAATTTCAATAAATTTAAAAAAAGGGACTCGAATTTTTTAATCAAGTTGTATGGCACACGCTAGATACCTGGGGAAGTTGTAATAACTTGGCTGATTTTCAACCGATTTTAGTTTTTAGTGCCTTATTAGAAAGGCATTTTACTCCACATCATAATTCTGTAATTACTGGAAATAAAACTTAACTTAAAATACCAAAAAAATTGCGAAAACAGAAAAAAAATCATATTTTTCCTTGTAATTCGTTTTTTAAACTTCAAGGACCATGCTAAACGCCTTACACATGTCCGATCGCCCTAAATTTTTGTGAGACGTATATTTACCTCCAAATGAATATATTTAGGGTAATTTAGGGTCAGTATCTACCAATTTTTTTTTTTTTTTTGGAGCTCCATATAAAATAAATCAGAGCCAAAACATAAAAGGTGCAATTTTAAAAATTAAAAAAAAAATAGAAAGAATTGTGATCACATCTCGAGTTATGGCTTAAAAGGTGCGTAATTTAGAGTAGAATTTTTAAAGTTTTTTACAAAAAAATCGAAGGTTTCGGACTTTTTAAAAAAGTCGATTTTAATTTTTAAACGTCAAAAAATAAGTGATAATTACTTCGAATAATTTTTTATATTTTTTTTCTAAAACTACATATAAATACCAACAAAACGTTGTCCAACTTTTTTTAAAATATCTATATTTTTAAATGGTCAAAATTAATTAAAAATTTCAATTTTTTAATTTTTTGGAGAAAATCGCCATTTTGAAAAATTTATTACTCAACACCATCTTGGAATAAAAGGCTGAAAATTGGTGTCCAAGTTGCATTTAATAAGGACTAAAACATATCCAAAAATAAAATAAATCGAAAGGGGTCGGGTCTAAAAGTGAGTGATTTGGCTTGGAATGCCCCATAGGTAAAAATTGTTTAGAATATTTAAACCATCTTGTGGAAGGTACATTGTTTATTTTTGCAATAATATGCGAAATAACTAGTTTTTTAGCTCCATTCAAAGGCCATTTTAGCAATGTCGTTGTCAATCTTACGTAACGTATGACCTATCCAGCGCCACTTCCGGCGTTTTATTTCCGTGGTTATTGGTTCGTTGTTTGTAATTCTTAGAAGGTCCTCATTGGAGATAGTTAAGGGCCAAAATATTCGACATATGCGTCGCAAACATTTATTGACGAATACCTGAAGTTTTATGCATATAACGTCCGTCACTTTCCAGGTTTCACAGCCGTATAAGAGAACTGATTTAACACTGGTGTTGAAAATCCTTAATTTTGTTCGCTGGGATATGTTGCGGGTTGACCAAACTTTCCTCAATTTATAGTAAGCGGGACGGGCTTTGCTTATTCGAGCTATTACGCTCCACCATCTTTGGAAACTGTGCTGCCAAGATACCAGAATTTGTCTACGTCTTCTATAATGGTTTGAACGCCATTTATTTCTACGCTAAGAGCTGTTTGATTTTGGGTATCAATTCGCATAAGCTTTGTTTTTTAACGTTTACACGTAAACCAACCCTGCCGGCATTTTCAATTAATTTTTCAAATTTAGTTCTCGTTCCAGTTAGTGAATGTGATAGAAAGCATATGTCGTCAGCATAGTCCAGATCGCTGAGTCTTTGGTGTGGACGCCATTGTATGCCATCAGGGACTTCGGCATTTGTTTTAGTCAGGATGCTATCAAGCACGACAGTAAATAGAAGTGGTGATAGAACGCATCCCTGTCGTACACCTCTCTGTATGGAGAATTTTTCACTGTTTTTTCCTTTGAATCGGACAGTGCATTCTGCATTAGCATATAGTTCTCGAATTAAAGTGATTATTTTCTCAGGGACACCTTTTTCTCGCAGGGAATGCCAGATGGCGTTTCTATTGATGGTATCAAAGGCACGTTCAAAGTCTACAAACAGTATATACAGAGGAGAACGCCACTCTACGGACTGCTCTATAATTATACGTAGGGTGTTTAGATGACCGACACAGGATCTTTGTGGTCTGAAGCCATTTTGTTCTTGTCGTAAGCTTGCATCCAGGGTAGATGATACACGATCTAGTATTATAAACGCTAGAATTTTTATAACTGTATTGAGCAGCGTGATTCCCCTCCAATTTCTACAACTGCTTAAGTCCCCCTTTTTCGGAATCGTTATAATTACACCTACTTTCCAGTGATCCGGAATGGTGTTATTTATCCAGATCTGCTGAAAGATTGGTTACAGTACTGGTGCAATAATGTCAGATCCATATTTAATCAGCTCCGCTACTATGTTGTCCGAACCGACACTTTTGTGATTTTTCAACTTATGTATTGCAGTGGATTTCTTCAATAGATGGTGGTTGAGTTGAAATGGTTCTGCATGGATTTCGTCGCCTTTCGTTGTTTAAGCTTATGTCTGCTGTTTCAGCAGAATCTTCAAAAAACGTTTTCCATTGGTTAAGTTGTTCTTCATCCGTTGCAAGAATATTGCTTCGTAGTCCTTTAAGGGGGAATGTGAGGTTTGACATTTGCCAGGTTATTAATTGCTTCATATATGCCGCGTTGATCATTCCGACGTGATGCTTTTTCTGCAGATGTCGCGATATTGTTATAGTAATATTGTTTGTCTTTTTTCGCCATTTTCTTAACTTCCTTCTCCACACTGTTGTACGCATTCGTAATAATGATTTTATCGTTAATATTCTTGGTGTTCAGAAGTTTCGCCTTAAGTTCCCGTCTCCTTTCTATACATTGCCAGGTTGCGTTGCTTATCCACGGTCTTCTATACTGCTGAAGAAACCTATCGTGGATTCCGCTGTTTCCCTACATGCCGTGGCGATGTTGTCCCACGTATGAGGCTCGTTTACATATTCCAATTTAGCAGCAAGTGTTGTGCGGTAGCTGTTCTTAACTTCTGGAAGGTGTAGCCTGTACACATCAAAACGTTGGTTTCGAAAAACACGATCATTCAAGGCTGCCGGGCGTAAGCGAAGATGCGCAACTACTAAATTGTGATCACTATATATATCAGCACCTCGCCGGGTACGTACATCTAACAGTGTATTGTGAAATCTTCTACTGATTAATATGTGATCGATCTGGTTACGTGTGACACCATCCGGGGATTGCCAGGTGTACTTATGTATATCCTTATGCGGAAATTTGGTGCCACCAATAAATAAGGCATGGGTGGTGCAGAGATCTACTAATCGTTCTCCGTTATTGTTTCTTACGTTACAAAGACCATGGCGACCCATAACGGAGCGAATATCTGCATTGTTGTTGCCCACCTTAGCATTAAAATCGCCTAAAACAACAAGTATATCCCCTTTTGCAGTACTGTTAATGGTTGTCTCAAGTTGGTTGTAAAAGTCATCTTTGTCGCTGTCATCGGAGGGCTCTGTAGGAGCGTAGCACTGAATAAGGGTTACACTCAAAAAAAAAAGTGAACTAAAATCTGGGAAAATTAACTCAATTTTGAGAAAAAGAGGGAATGATTTGGCTCCAAAGATTTCTTTTCTTGGTTTTAGTTCATAATTTTCCCAAAAATAAGGAAAACAAAGTTATTTAATTTTAAGCCAATTTTAACTAGAAAATGGGAAAAATTATACTTAACATTTTAGAAATAGATTGGGTCTAGACCCTGGACCCATGGGTTCGGACCCCATTTAACTCGAGACCCCGTTGGGTCCTTTAAGGGTCCCCATAGATTTTGACCCAAAACTTGTGTCCGTTTCGCTCTACCTTGCTTAGTTTTTGAGATACGGTAATAAGGGGCCTGATAGGGTCTTGAGAATCTTAAAAACCGGATAACTCAAAAACTATTAATCGGAGGGCTTTCGGGTATTTTGCGGAAGTGTTCTACGAGTCCAGAGCTACAAAAATGCCGTTGGACCTTTTCTCGTGTTGGCAGTATTTACCGAGATATGTGCATACATAAAATCTCGGGAATTTCAAATTTTAGATCTAAAATTAGGGTCTTGAGACCCCGACAGATATGCAGAGCTAGGCTATTCCATACTTTTCTTTGTACACTTAAAAAATTATGTTAGTAAAATCAACTGAAAATGTCAGTTAAAATAACTACTTTGTAAGTTGTTTTGGGGTCAACTACTTTTTCAGTTAAATCAACTAACAATGTTAGTTATTTTAACTGACAAAAAACAACTGACTTATGTAGTAAAAACTACTTACATTTGTAGTCAAAACAACTAAAATGTAGTAAAAATAAAAAAATCAAAATATTTTTTTTTTTTCAAAATATTTTTCAGAAAAAAAAATTGAAGAACAAATTTTTTCCAAGTTTTTTTTTTAAAAAAAAAGTTGTGAAAAATAAAAATAACGAATTTTTTTTTTTTGGAAAAAAAACTTTAAAACTTTTCAGAGATAAAATAAATAAAATTAACTACTTTAAATAACTGTTACTACATCACAGTACTTTTTTGTTAGTTGTTCAAAAAAACGACTTAAAATATCTAACAGAAATAGTTGTTTGATATTTTTCATACAAAAACAACTGACTTTGTAGTTGAAAACAACTAACTACTGTAAAATATACAAATAACTAACATGTAGTAACTTACATAATTTTCTGAGTGTAGTCTTTCTTTTGAAAATTTCATCCGTTTCGCTCTATCTCGCTTAGTTTTCGAGATATCGCCATTTTGAATTTTTAACTAAATTCTAAGAAGTTATTTACTAAATTCTCAGAAGTCATTAACTAAATTCTAAGAAGTACACTTTCTCAATTCAAAGAAGAGAAATACGATGATGTTTTTTTAGTAAATTTTAACTAAACTTGAACTAAATTGCTTTTTAAGAAATATGTCTTAAAAATAAAGATACGATTCTTAGATTTGTGGAAAATTTCTTTGGCAGTAAGAATTTTTTTCCTAACATTTAAAAAATCCATTTAAAGAAAACTATGAACTAATTGTAAGTAAATGAACTAAAATTTTTTCCTCATAGTTAAGAAAATTTCTCATTTTTAAGTTAAATTTAACTAAATTTTAGGAAAATTCATGATAAATTTTCAAAGACATTTTTTCCTTAAATTTAGTTATGACTTTTTTTTCAGTGTATGTTCCGAAACTTTGTATGGAATCTTGCTGTGATGATTCGGTCGGAAATAGGTCTAAACTCCTTCAAAGATTTTTTACATTTCGCTGATATTAACATGCCAACACCTTTTGAACGCTCCTGGTTATTGCCACTGTACGTGAAATAATGTCCTGATTGCAATCTCACATCTCCTTGGCCCATCCACCTTGTTTCTGCCAGCCCTAGTATTTCTAGTTGATACCTGTCCATTTCTTTCGCAACTTGGGCAAGTTTCGTCGGATCCGATAATGTTCGTACGTTCCATGTTTCTATCATTGTCCTTTTTCGAAAGCTAAAAGTCGTCGCCTGGGGGTTCCGTTGATTTTCATTCATTTCCGTTTCTTGGGTAAATTTTATTTTACGACTGGGTTACCAACCCTGAGCAACCACAAAATACGTTTGTGGGACCGCACTGGTATTGTAAAGCATCCAGTCATGTTATTAAAAAACACATTTATATAGCGAGCAGCTTGATGCAAGCATAGACACCCGCTTAATGCCGCATCTAACATGATGAACAAACGCATAATGGTGTGGTTAGTTCTTCCGCCTTTGATGTTTCAAATCTCCGCCATTGACTTCCCACATTGTGGATTGTTCTTAGCTTCAGTGCTCCCCTTCAACCTTACCGGCAAGGGAGGCCCTACCAGTAGCTACGCTACCGCCGGCATCGCTCTCAGGGTCCTTGCACCTACTGAGCGTCCTCATCGCTACAAGGTGACAATCCGTCGAGGACGTAAACACTTTTATGCGTAAGCATTACTTCTATACTTACTGCATTACTTTGAGTCTCATCCCATGTTAAAATCATCAATACGGCATAGTACCAAATTAGGTACTATTTATTATGACTTATTTTACACATTATTTTGTAAGGTTTTGCTGGAATATATAAATTATTTCATTTTTATTAAATGTTTATTTTTGAATACTTATCTATAAATAGATCATCGTTAATATAAAATTCATATCAATTCATTTATAAATAAATTATCTGAAATATATGTATGCAAATAGGGTGGAGTGATTTGTCCTTTTTTTTAATTTTTAATGGCTTCGGGCTCGGAATAGTTTAATTTTTAAATAAATATTAGAACAAAAAAAAAAATGGACTTGTAGGGCAATGTTTATGGGTTCCTTTTTTGAATTGAAAATGGAAAAGTTCCTGAAAAATTGAAAAAAAAATTTTTTTTTTTTTGTTACTGAAAATATTATTTAATATAAGGAAATTACTGAAAAACTGTTTTTTTATTATGATCGAATAATTTTTTTGTCTTTTCAAAAAAAAAAAGATTCTTCTATAAATACATCTGTACAATACTAAGCTAATATGAATAATTTTTTTTACAGACCAAATATACATGTACCATAAAAACACTTTTTCAGTAATGTTAACATTAATAAAAATTTTAGGCAGAAAAAAATTAAAACATTTTTTTCACGGTGTTCGTAACTTTACGATTTTCGAAAAAACTAATATTTGTATGAGTTAATACTGACATAACTAAAAAAGAAAAAAAGACAACAATTTCTATCCTGACGCCATCGAAACTAAAAAAAAAGAAAAAAATGCTCCACCCTTGTATGCAGGTATAAATTTACACTAGTTTTTAAATTGAGAGGTAAAAAACAAAAATTTATGAAAAATTAATTTGCATAAATATATATTACAAATTAATAGTAAAATACCAGCTGAATGTTTTTAAAATAAAACAAGTAAGAAAGCTATATTCGGCTGTGCCGAATCTTTAAATATCCTCCACAATGTTAACCAATGCACTAGACGCAGGCGACCTTTCTTGGCCAAAATTGATTTTATAGAAAATCATAAACACTTACAAACAACAGAAAACATATTTTTTTTTGTATACACTTATTTACCGTTCAAAAACAAATTTAGCTAAAAATAAAAAACGTATTTTTTAAAATTTTTTCAATTATTTTTGGAGTTTAAATATAAAAAATTTCTTATAATAGGTATATTCGATTACCTAAATTTCTTACTATTTTTTACTACAACTAGAAAGTCTTGTTTACTTTTTGTATTGAAAAATTTCAGCTGTAGTAAAATGAGTAAAAATTAGTAGATTGTAGTAAGGTAATCGAATTGACCTAATACTCTACATGGAAAACAAAAAAAAAATTATAACAATTTTTAACACAAAACCTATTTCAAACCAGAAATTTTTCCAGTTTTGTAATTTTGGCCAAGAAAAGTGATGACCGGAACCATAGTGCAATGTAAATATTTAAAAAACAAAAAAAAAATATTTTATAAGTATGTATGAAAATTATATAAAAGCAACCACGTGTGTGACACATACTACGTATTTTTACTTCTATTTATACAAATAACTACTAACAAGCCAAAAAAAGATC
This sequence comes from Pegoplata infirma, assembly GCA_963921195.1. Lineage (NCBI taxonomy): Eukaryota > Metazoa > Arthropoda > Insecta > Diptera > Anthomyiidae > Pegoplata > Pegoplata infirma. The sequence continues at coordinate 58,187 of CAWUER010000661.1, read as the reverse complement.
AACAACTACAAAATGGCCGCACTGCCACGCCATATCAAGGAGGTTTATATTTAAAATCATTTCAATTGCTCATAGCTTCTTAACCCCTTGACCGATTTTGCCATAATTGGTACCAAAATAACCAGAAAAACGTTGAGAACAATAAAATATGAATCTATTTAAAATTTTATTTGAATATGTCAACCATGAGCCAAGATAAATCATTTTAAAATTTTGGCTTAAATTTCTGGTGCCTCTCCCCATTGTGCGATTCCGCCCAAATTTTGTGTGAGTGTTAGGAATGAAATTTTAGGAATGAAAATTAGAAATAAAATTACATTAAATTCCAAGTTTCGTTCTCATTCATTCAATAGGTGTCAAGTTATAGCATTTTTTTGTGTAAAATTCACCATTATTTTTGAGGTACCTTTACATTTTCACTCATATCTTTTAAAATACTTAACCGATTTCAAAAAAAAAAATACATCAGTTTCTGCCTAGGAGAATTACGCAACTTTTGGTGCCCAAGCGTTTAAATCGGTTCCGGATTATTGTCAAAAACGTGATTTCAACAGACAGACGGACAGACAGACAGACGGACATCGCTAGATCGACTTAAAATCAATCAAGGATCATGAATATATATACTTTATGGGGTCCTAAACCAATATTTCAATGTGTTACATACGGAATGACAAACTTATATATACCCTCTATCACTAGAGTGGAGGGTATAAAAAAATCCATGTACATATATTTTTTTGTAATATATGATTTCATTTAATTTAAAAAAACATTAATTTAATACATAAGCGCTTGTTAATACTTATAAATAAATATTAAAAAATTGTACAACTACACAGGCAGAAAAATACGGTGTGGCATACACTCAAAATATTTTGTAGGCAAAAACAAATGAAAAACACACTTAAAACCAGTGAATAAACAATTAAAAACCATCCCAGTAATTATTCATTTGTTTTAACAAACACCAACATTTATTTTTTACTGTTGACAAAATTTTCTAAAATAAATAACATTAAACATTAAAAAATTACGTTTTTTTCATTCTTTTTTACCAACAAATTCGAAAAAAATAACCAACGAAAACATTAAAAATTAATGATAGTTCTGTTATTTTTAGGTAATTTTTTACAATTTTTTATTGAAATATTTTTTTAAAAAATTTTTATAAAATTTTTGGGGAATCGATCCCGCAATCAACTACATTCTGACCAGACACTCTAACCATCGTGCCAAAGTCACTTGATACAAACATGTTTTTATATTTCTATAAATAATTTTTTGATTTTTTTTTTTACAAAAAAATAATTGACTTGTGTAGGTAAAAACTAATGATATTTCATTAAAAAATACCAACAATTTAAAAAAAAATTACTTACACAAATCATTAAAAATCAAAAGAATAATCAGTAGTTTTTACTTACAGAACAAAAATAAATGAAAATGTCATTTTTGAAACAAAGGACTGAAGTAGTCATTAATAAAAACTGAACATCAAACAAATGTTTGTTCTTTTAAAAACGACTAAACGGAAAACTTTTTAAATAAACTACAAACAGTTAATGACATAATTTTTTGAGTGTACGTTGGCAAAGCGTTTAAAGCGGGACAACAAACGTTAGCAAAACACCAATTTTAGAAAGAATACTGAATTAGTCTAATATTTTAATGATAGCTAGATGTACGAGCGCTCACGATTATAGCCATCGTAACAAAACAAAAAATACTTACCTTGGACACTATTACGCAATGATAGAAATTTGTACATGACAATAATGAAAATCTACATTAATGTTATGAAAAATTACGTAAAAAAGGAACCTATGTAGGGTTTCATTGAATTAATGAAATGGGTAGCATTAAATGTAATTGAAAGAACAAGTTTCATTAAATTAATGAAAATTGTTCATACAAAATATAAATTGTATTTTATGAAAATGTTGCATTACTTTAATGAAAAAAGTATTTAATTCTTATGAAAACCTTTAATTGAATAAATCCTACTTTTTATTTTTGAAATGAAATACTTTTATTGAATAAATGTTACTTTTATTTTTAAAATGAAATATATGTATGAAATTGTAAAGATCTTTTTATAGAATTAAAAATTAACTTGTAATACATGTAATACATACATAATTAAAACCACACTCAAAATAATTACTCTGTTAAAAACTCTGTAAAATGACTGTAATCTTAATTCGACAGACATTTGACAAAGTTATCTGTCGAAATACAGATTTTAAGAATATACTTTGTATTTTCTTGTAACCGAAAAACAAAATTTCATCTGTAATTTTAGTTTTTACTTTGTAATCTCTATTTTATAGATAATAATCAGAGTTTTTTGGTAAAATACAGATTTAATACATTTTCTCGTAACCAAAATACTAAATTTCAACTGTAATTTAACTTAGTGCTCTGTAATACAGTTTTTAAATAAAAGCTCTTCAAAAAACTCCCAAATATTTCAACCGCTCTTTAAAAAGCGTCTTAAATTACAATAAAACCTGGTAAATTTTACGAGGATGTCGGGTAAAATTGGAGGTACTCGTAAAATACATCGTAATTTTCACAAAAACAAAAAAAGTAAATTTACAATTTGGAAGCATTAAAGCGGGCAAATTTACTCGGTGGCATTTTCCAATTGTCAACACTACTTACACATTAAGGAAAGAGAAATTGATCAGAAACAAATAGTAAATAAAATAGTAAAATTCTGGTCGCTTTTATCAATATTTTACAGATGATTCTGTAAATTTACAGGTTTTTTTTATCGAAATCATTTTACAGAGTTTTCTTCGTAAAATAACAAAAAATCTTGCTGGTTGGAAATCTATGGTATTTTCTGTTGGCTCAGCAGAGTATCTCTGTAATTTAACAGAGTGATTATTTTGAGTGCACGAACTAATATAAAACATCACAAAAATTAGTTAATAATTTAGTTTTTATTTTAAATTTCGTAAAAAAATCTGAAAAAATCTCAAAATAACAAAGTTAAAAAATCACTTTCACATATTTTTTTATTTTATCTATAGATTTCACTCAGTTTTCGTACACCAAATTTTACTATAACGTTTACTTTTAATACATAAGTAAAATCCCGAAATAATTTAAAACAACGTGAGTTTAATAAATACTTATAACACGCGGAACACTAAAAAATAAACAAGAGTTACGACCATCATTTCTATATATTTCGGACATGCTGATTCGAATGGCGTACTCCGTTTTTCGATGTATGGTACAGTTTTCTTGCAAAGTGTCGTTAAAGATTTGCTGATTTCGAACCAGTTTTTTAACAAAAAAATTTGCAAAGTAATTTTATTAAATTCGGGAATTTCTTCATTTTTTAATGTTTTCGCGAAATTAACAACCAAATTGGTCTTTGATAAAAAACTTGCTTTTAATGAATCAAAAATGCATTCCTAACAATACGAATAGTGGACAAAAAACAGCTATGTTATATGGACCATCATGATGAAAATCGCGAAAAACAGTTTTTTTGTATATGCCAGCATCACTTTACGAGATGATTTAAGGTTCCATCTTTTAGTATATGATGTGGAAACCTTAAACAACTAACTGACCAAAAATTCGGCCAAAAAAGTTTTCATTTGCAAAAGTTATCTTAACAAAAACTATTATTTCAGTGTTTGCGATACAATAATTATAGTTTTTGTTAAGATAACTTTTGCAAATAAAAACTTTTTTGGACAAATTTTGGGTCAGTTTATTGATTAAGGTTCCCACATTATATACTAAAAGATGAAGCCTCAAATCATCTCCTAAAGTGATGCTGCCATATACAAAAAAACGGGTTTTCGCGATTTTCATCATGATATTCCATATAACATAGCTGTTTTTTGTCCACTATTAGTATTGTTAGGGATGCATTTTTGATTCATTAAAAGCAAGTTTTTTATCAAAGACCAATTTGGCTGTTAATTTCGCGAAAACCTTAAAAAATTAAGAAATTCGCGATTTTAAGGGCTTAAATTGAAAAGCTTTAAACCAGATTTGCATCAGAAATGTTGCTACAAGTCATATCTTTGTTTTCCATGTCATAAAATTTATAAACCATTTACTTTGCAAATTTTTTTGTTAAAAAACCTGCTCGAAATCAGCAAATCTTTAACGACATTTTGCAAGAAAACTGTACCATACATCGAAAAACGGAGTACGCCATTCGATTCAGCATGTCCGAAATATATTGAAATGATGGTCGTACCTCTTGTTTTCTAAAATAGTGGTTAGTTTTGTCACGCAGTGTAATTAATCAACAACATTTCATTTTAAATTTCGTAAAAAAATCTTAAACTAACAGACTAAGCAGACGCGACACGACAAGTGTCAAAAAACAGAAAATTTTGTAAACAAAACTTAATGAATTTTTTTTAATGAAACTACGAATTCTAATGAATCAAAATTAATGAATATCTTGCACAATATGTATGAAATTTCATTCAGTATATGAAAATTTTCGTTGTTGCAATGAACCAACGTTAATGAATTCCATTCATTAGTGATAGGAAGCGTTTTTCTATCAGTGCGGTCATTACAACAGTCATTTAATAAATGCGATAAAATGATTTTAAAAATACATAAAACATACTTTTAGGGGCCAAAAAACATGATGTTTTGAAATGTTCCACAAAAAATTTTTTTTAGACACAATAAGGCAAAAATTTTTTGCGGTTTGAAAAAAAAGTCATCAAAAATTACACAGGGCAACACTTTTTTTTTGCCCGGGTTCTGATAGCTAATTTTGGGTAATAGGGATACGCAGATTTCAAGTCTGGCTGCCGTTTTTTTTGGTCAGCTCTAGTTTTCGAGATATAGACTAAGGAAACTTTGAAAATAGGTTATTTTTGGCATGTTTGTGAGTCTATATTTACCAACACTATTCTTACATCAAAAAAGTGAATGACGATTTTAGGTATGTTGGATATGTTGATTCCATGCTGTTATTTTTGTTAAGTCAGTTTTAGTTTTTGGGATATCGCTAAAATAAAATTTTTAAATTTATGACCTCTTTAATTTCGTCTGAATATTTATGCCCTTTTTAATAACTCGAAAACTAAAGCTGTCAGAAAATAACGAATACCAGTTTTAAAATCCTGGCGTCCAATACAGCTTAATTCGTGTTTAAAACTGAGGCACTTAAATTATTTTTGGAAATTATAGCCAAGCAAAATTGGTAAAAAAACACACTTTTTTGACTCTTTAACAGCGATTTGCTCGCGAACGCGAGCTGATGGAAACAATTGGATAACAGATTCGGAATCAGCACACTAAAATCCATATAAATCAGTTGTCAAAGGTCAGGCAAATTGAAAAAGTTCGAATTTTGTCAACCTGTGTTATTTTACCCTGCAAAAATTTGGAGTAGTTCAAAACGAAGTACATTGAAAAAAAGACTTTGCTAAAATTTAGGAAACAATTTCTTTAAAAATTGTTCATGAAATTTCCTAAAATTTAGTTAAATTTAACTAAAAATGGAAAATTTTCCTAACTTGAGGAAAACATTTTAGTTCATGTACTTAAAATAGTTCATACACTCAAAAAAAAGTGAACTAAAATCTGGGAAAATTAACTAAATTTAAAAAAAAGAGGGAATGATTTGGCTCCGAAGATTATTTTTCTTGGTTTTAGTTCGTAATTTTCCCAAAAATAAGGAAAATAAAGTTATTTAATTTTAAGCCAATTTTAACTAGAAAATGGGAAAAAATATATTACACTTTAGTTCATTCACAGTTTAGAACTAGATTGGGTCTAGACCCTGGACCCATGGGTTCGGACCCCATGGGTCCAGCCCCTGTTAACTCGAGACCCCGTTGGGTCCTTTAAGCGTCCCCATAGATTTTGACCCAAAACTTGTGTCCGTTTCGCTCTACCTAGCTTAGTTTTTGAGATACGGTAATAAGGGGTCTGATAGGGTCTTGAGAATATTAAAAACTGGATAACTCAAAAACTATTAATCGGAGGGCTTTCGGGTATTTTGTGGAAGTGTTCCACGAGTCAAGAGCTACAAAAATGACGTTAGCCATTTTCTCGTGTTGGCAGTATTTACCGAGATATGTGAATATATAAAATCTCGGTAATTTTAAATTTTAGATCTAAAATTAGGGTCTTGAGACCCCGACAGATATGTAGAGCTACACAAAAAAAAATCGAGGTAATATTACCTAAAATTATAGTATAAAAATACCTTAGCGCCAGGCAAACAGGGCATTTGCTAAGTTTAAAGGTAATGTTACTTAAAAGCTAAGGTAATTCCAATGTTCGAAAATTTATTATGGTTGACAGAAATATACCTTAGCTTTTTAGGTAAAATAGCATTGATAAATAGGTGATATTACGTAAATAATTAGGTAGTATTACCTTTTATTAGTAATAGCATTTTTACACCATTTCCATTTAAAATTTGAATAAAAACTACGAAAAGTTTATTATTTTTATTTAATTTAAATTTTTAAATTTTTTGAATGTTTACAAATTTTAAAGAAAAGTTGATAATAAGAAAAATGTCTCAGAATTTTATGAAGATCAGATTCAATATCTGAAAAATTTTCTGTTATTAAACATTTTTTCAATAGAAATACTCTCAGATTCTGAGACTTTTCTACAGAAAATACTCAGTTTCTGGATATTTTTTCTTTTAATAAATATAAAATCTCAGAATATGAAAATTCTTCTATAGAAAAATGTCCCACTATTTAGAATATGTGTCAAAATATGAGAATTTTTCTATAGAAAAAATGTCTCAGAATTAGAGTTTTCTACAAAAAAAAATCTCAGAATCTAAGAATTTTTCTATAGAAAAAATGTCTCAGGATCTGATAATTTTTCTAAAGAAAAAATGTGTAAAATCTGAGAATTTTTCTATAGAAAAAGTGTTTCAGAATCTGAAACTTTCAGAATTTTTCTATACAAAAAATGTCTCAGAATTTGAGAATTTTTGTATAAAAAAAATATCTCAGAATCTGAGACTTTTTCTATAGAAAAAATGTCTCAGGATCTGAGAATTTTTCTAAAGGAAAAATGTATCAGAAATTGAAAATTTTTCTATAGAAAAAATGTCATGGAATCTTAGAATTTTTCTAAAGATAAAATGACTAAGAATCTGAGAATTTTTCTATAGAAAAAAATGTGTCAGAATCTGAGAATTTTTCTAAAGAACAAATGTCTCAGAATCTGAGAAATTTTCTATAGATAAAATGTCCCAGAATCTATAGAAAAAATGTCTTAGAATCTTTCTATAGAAAAAATAATTTTTTATAGAAAAAAATTCTCTGAATCTGAGAATTTTTCTATCTAGGCTAAAGCTGAATGTTTTTAAAATAAAAAAAATCCATATACATTAGAGTGACTCAAAAAAAAAAGTTGATGATGTACCCCCCTCAAAATTAACTTTGACATGTTTTATGAAGATTCCCAAAATATTTGGGCTCTAGCGATAATCTCCCGTGAGCTAAACCGCGTCAAAAAAGGGTCCAAAAATGGTATTTTTCATGAATAAAAAATTCAGTAATTTTTTTTTTATCCAATGAATGACCAAATATAATAGATATTTAGGAATTCTTTGAGTCTGCATTAAAACATTTTAAAAATCTAACCACAGACTCGAGATAACGAGACGTTTATGTCAGTTTTTTGATGATTTTCAATTCGATTTTACTGAAAACTTCAATAACTTTGGTATTTTTTGTCCGATTTTCACTTCTAATACATCGTTAGAAAGGTGTTGACCACCGCTTGGAATTTTAGTTAAAAATTAACCCTTAACTGCACTGCCTTACTTTTTTATAAAATTTACTTCGACGTCATTAAAAACCATTTTATAACCACAAAAAGCGTATCTTTGTGCAGGAAACACGTTAAGTAATATATTTGTCCACAATTATTTAACCCATGCATGATCAAAATATTTTGGCAAACATTTTTAAAAGAGTTTTTGCGGAAATTATTGAAAGCTAGTTGAAATACTTTAAAAAAATAAAATAAAAAAGGGTTTTGTTTATCTAGACGTGCTTATTAATATCAAATAATTATTATTACGTTTAACACTTTCCCGTTGAATTTTTTTTTTCGGAATTTGTATGTGCAAATAAATTTTAGAAATAAAATATAAACCAATTTTCTCTTAATCGCATATATTCGTGCAAAAAACTCATCTAATAAAATAGATCTTAATATTTTTTATTTAACCCATTCATGACCAATTTAAAAAAAATGTGGAAAAATTTTAACTCCAGTTGTAATACTTAAAAAATAATAATATAATTGATATTTCTATTTATTATTATACTTTTTGCACGAATATATGCGATTAAGACAGAATCTCTTTATATTTTATTTTTTAAATTAATTTGCACATACAAATTTCGAAAAAAAAATTTACCGGGAAAGTGTTACACGTAATAATTATTTGATATTAATAAGCACGTCCAGATAAACAAAACCTTATTTAATTTTATTTTTTTAAAGTATTACAACTAGTTTTCAATAATTTCCGCAAAAACTTTTTTAAAAATGTTTGCCAAAATATTTTGATCATGCATGGGTTAAATTAACTGAGGACAAATATATTAATTAAACGTATTTCCTGCACAAAGATATGCTTTTTGTGGTTATAAAATGGTTTTTTAATGATGTCAAAGTAAATGTTATAAAAAGTTAAGACAGTGCAGTTAAGGGTTAATTTTTGACTAAAATCCCAAGCGGTGGTCAACACCTTTCTAACGATGTATTAGAAGTGAAAATCGGACAAAAAATACCAAAGTTATTAAAGTTTTCAGTAAAATCGAATTGAAAAGCATCAAAAAACTGACATAAACATCTCGTTATCTCGAGTCTGTGGTTAGATTTTTAACATGTTTTAATGCAGAATCAAAGAATTCCTAAATATCTATTATATTTAGTCATTCATTGGACAAAAAAAAATTTACTGAATTTTTTATTCATGAAAAATAGCATTTTTGGACCCATTTTTGACGCGGTTTAGCTCACGGGAGATTATCGCTAGAGCCCAAATATTTTGGGAATCTTCATAAAACATGTCAAAGTTAATTTTGAGGGGGGTACAACTTTAACTTTTTTTTTGTCCATATAAGGTGAGTCGGTCTAATATACATATATTTTTTTGTAATATATGATTTCCGGCTCGCCCGCCGGAACTTCGTACCGGTTATGTTAAATACCGGATAATAGAAGGATCACGATTACCCTACCGATTTAAAAAAATTACTCATATGTAGTCTTTGTTTTATTTAATTGTGGACGTTTAAGTCATTCTTAAAATAATATTTCATTGAATAACATCCCAGCAAAAAAAGAACATACTAAAATGTTAATAAAAACTAGTTGAACTGCTGCTAAAGTAGTTCTTACTTTGCTGAAACTCTAGTGAATTTAACATGGCGGTGTCGCGCAAAATGAGTAGTTTTTTTTACATTTTTTAAGTACATATGAGGAGTTCCATAACAAAACGCGCCAATTCCACTTTTTGATTTTTTGGTTTTTTTGACTGAATACTATTGTACACATTAAAATCTATGTAACCATTACTAAAAAACATCACAAATCTCAATATTTGTACATCAATTCACTACTGACTTTAATTATGAAACATCCCAAACCTCAGTACTTACACTCATTGTCAGTACTGACTTTGTTTACATTTATGCGTTTATCTAAAAAACTGTTAAAGTGGAATTGGTGCGTTTTGTTATGGACCTCCTCATATAAAGTAGTACTCATACTGTTGTCATAGTTTAAGTTTTTGTATGTAAAGTTTAATTACATCTTTAAGATCACTATTTAAGAGCATTTTTGCACTACTTAAAAAGTGTATTTTTAGAATTCATTAGGAAGTAGATTAAGTAAGCGATTCTGACGATGCCAATGTTCTAATAACATTACTAAACATCGAAAATGCGACTGATTGTGAGCCGCGACCTTATGCACTTGATTACATTAGTTCTGCTGGTCAAAAATCCGGTCTCCACACTTTTTCATCACATCTGGTTTTTGAGAAAATTGTGCACAATCAATAACTTGATTTTAAAAAAAGTGTTGTCACTTTGTTTTGCATTTTAGGCGACGATTCGCTTTATGGGGAATGACAAAGTGAGTGTGCCCCCTATACTGTAGTTAAAAGGTATAAAAACAAAAACAGTTTACACCAAATTTAAGATTAAACAAATTAAAAATAAAAAAATGTTTTTATTCCTGGAATTGTAACCTATCAAATATTAACTTTTTGCCTTTCAATTATATATAAAACTATACTTTAGACTAAAACTCTATTAAATAAATTTAAATAAATATGTTCTTTTCATTACGTTTGAAAAATATAAAAAAAAACTCATTTCGACTATAGTGTTCTTAAGTAGTGGAATCCATATTATTTTCCTTCTTATTGACATATTTGGATGTTATTTTAAACTACTTTTTTTGCAACAAAAAATATTCACTAATTGCTACTTTTTATGTGGTTTAAGTCTACTTCGTTTTGAACTACTTCGAATTTTTTTTGCTGGGATATTATAAGATTTTTGCCAAAAAACTTGTAAATTTACAACTTTTTCTTTTTTAAATTATTGTTTTCTGTAAAGACAGTCGAGCTCAGGCTCTAATTATAATTATGTATTATAATTTTTTGATTTGTTATATATGGTTTTGAATTCAGAAAAGTGTGAAAGAAAAATTTTAATTTTTCTAAAAATTTAGACTTCCTGGTTTGTTTCTTACTAGTTTCATATGATCCAGTTATAATACTCTTCAGAAAAACTTTTAATGTCAAATTTATTTAGTTAAGAGTCAATAAAACTCTATATGTGAAAATTATTAACAGATCGCAGCCGACAAGGATTGAACTCATCATCATCTGTAATACTTTGCTATTAACTGCTTGTAACGTACAATCACTCTAGACCAGCGGTTACCAACCTTTTTGGCTCGCGTACCCCTAATTTTAAATTTTGTCAGCCGCGTACCCCCTAACGAGTTTTTTGTTTTCGTTAAAAAACTTCTTATATAAATATTAGAGTTAATTTTGACATTTTTGATATGCGGGTATTATCATCTTTTGAAGGATTTAGGGGAGATCAAAACAATGGTGGTATTTTTTTGGAAAAATTTTCGCTCCTTGGGGTGGTTCAATGCATCTGAAACGCGTATTTTGAGCTGATTTTTCTGTAGAGCAAAAAGATCTGGAAATATTGCAAATCTGATTTCACCAGTCGTTTCTACATTTAAAATTTAAACAATGGACGTTTTTTGAACTCTTTAAAAAAGTTTAAAAACACATCACAAAGGGCGGATATAAAATATTTTTTAATTTTTTAATTTTTTTTTTAATACAAGGGCAGATCAACAATTCCGTGACTTTTCAAATGAAACACCCTCGTATATACAATGAAAGGGCATTTTGAGCTTAACAAAATGGTACCAAAATTTCCACTCTATCACAGCCCGTCTCAAAAATGCCCAAAAACGCGTTTTTTGAGAAGTTTGACATACATTTTCTCAAAAACCTGACATCATAGAAAAATTTGGGAACCATATTTGGAATCAGCATCGAAAGGTTAATCGAAAACAAGTGGTCAGATCTCAAAATATCGCAAAAAAATGCTCTCTAAATTGCACAAAAATACGTTTTTTCTGAACTTTGATCTCAACTTTCTTAAAAACCTGACGTTATGGAAAACTTTCGAAGCCAGATGCGAAACCAGCATTGAAAGGTTAATCTTAAACAAATGTCCAAATTACTAAAATTTTGCGTACCCCCGCGGACAGTTTCGCGTACCCCCTAGTGGTACGCGTACCATAGGTTGGTAACCGCTGCTCTAGACCGATACGCCAAGTAGGCTGTTAAGCAAGTATCAACTAAATCTTATTTTTTCAATTCGAGTGTGGTTGTTGCTGTTGTTTTTTCTAACAGAAGTCTTTGTTATTGTAATTATTGTAAACAAAGTTATTCTTATATCATTATTCTTCTTCCTCACCTTCATCAATTCTGATCTAACAAGGGAAGTATCTCAACCCTTATGATCGGATTTTCCTGAAACTTAAAATATATATAAATGAGACGATTTTAAGGTTGGGGTGTCTCGGCTTATCGGCCATATTAGTGTTTACAAATTTCGTTGTCCCCTTATGAAACAATGAGGACCTTCCGGAAAATGTCGATAACTCCCGAACTACCAGGGATATCGTCTAGAGCAAAAATACGTGTTGACTTAAATTTAATAAAGATTATTTCGTATTAATATGGATATCGTAGGTCTATGTCTTCATATAAATACCCCCCAAAATTCGTACATTTTCATGAAAAAAATATTTAACGAAGCAGAATTTTTACGGATTTATGACACCGTTGGATAGGCATTAAAAAATCCTTTCTTCTCATATGGAAACATCATATAGTTTCTTTGAAAGAAATCGCTAAAAAATCCAAAAAACAATTTTTTCGCCAATTTTTTACCCATTTTTTGAACCCCTAAATCCCCGATATGGCCGATAAGCCGAGACACCCCAACCCTAAAATGGTCTCATTTAAATATATTTTAAGTTTCAGGCAAATTGGTTCATAAGGGTTGAGATATTTTCCTTGTAAGTACTTATTTTTTCAAACATTGCCAGACATGGTCTATATTTTAGACACAAATGTTAGGTGTTGCCATTTTTCCAAAGATACTGATTGCCACTTAGGGCGACTTATAGTCGTTATTTTTTTTTTTTTTAATTATTGTTTTCTGTAAAGACAGTCGAGCTCAGGCTCTAATTATAATTATTAGGGATGAGATTTCCATGCAAATGCATGTTTTTTGTAGATAGCCTAAAAACGGTATCGACTAATTATCTTTCCGAATCAAGAAATTTCCGTTAAAATGGCATCGATTTGTTTTTGCATATTTTTGCATATTTCGGTAAAAATGCATAGTTTTGCATATTTTGATTTTAAATGCATATTTTGTGCATATTTGTAACTTTTAAGTGCATATTTTTGCATATTTTGACATAAATTAGCAATAACACAAAATGAAATTAATTTTTTTCAAAAACTATTTAAAATTTTAAAATTTTAAAAATTTATTTTGAAAATAAAAAAAAAATATATTTTTTTTAAATTTTTTTTATAGATTTTCTTTACTGTTACTATTTAAAGCCGACGTTATTTTTTTTCTTTTTAAGTTTTTCTTATGAAAACAAGATTTTTTTTATGCACATTTAATTTTTTAGTGCATATTTTATGGTTTTTTAGTGCATATTTTGAATTTTTTAGCGCATATTTTAAGCGCATATTTTCGATTTTTTAGTGCATGAAAATCTCATCCCTAATAATTATGTATTATAATTTTTTGATTTGTTCCCAGTCTGCACAGTTTCGAGGCGACAATTTTTTCGAAGTTTTTTCGAGGCTTTTCCGCAATAACGAGTCGAAGTCGATATTATATACAGCCGATATTTTAACGTTTCTCGAACTCATATTTTTATTGAAAAACTAATCGATTTCGAAATGATTTCCAATCTACATTTTAGGAATTCTCGTATCTATTTTCAATACAACATCGAGTTTTAGTTTTATTAATTTTTACAAAGATTCCACAAATTTTACTTTATTATAAAAAAAAATAATACCTAACACTAAAACAATAAAAAAAAAAAAAATAAAAAAAAAATCCGCGACCGGGGTTTGAACCAAGGCCAAAAATCTACAAATCATAAGCTGCCGAACCTGCTAACCAACTAGGCCATACACAACTTGAAATTTGTTTGTACTAATATATAATTTGAAATAAAAATATTTTCAAATTGGGAGAAGTATGTCAAAACAAAATAAAATGAATATAAAAACAGGGTAATTCAAATAATAATACAAATTATAATTTAAGGGCAATTCAAATAATAATAAAAAATTCAAATTTTAGTAAATGTAATTTTAAAAAACTATTTTTATTATCAAACTTTGGCTGAAGGAGTAAGGCGTTCAACCAGTAAACTGGGAGTTCTGAGTTCAAATCTCAAGGGAGGCAGATAAAAATAGTAATTAGTAAAAATTAAATTTAAAGAATAAATAAATTAAATTAGTAAAAATTAGTTAATTGTAAGTAAGTAGTAGTAAGTAAAAAAATATTTTTTTTTAATTCTTACCGTTTTTAAAACAATTAACTAAATTATTAAAAAACAAATGTATCGAAATTCATGAAATATTCGATTAAAAATCGAATCGAATCCTGTACCAAAACTCGATTCTATATCACCTTGCATGCCACATAGGAAAACACGCTTTATATCGACATTATATCGAATTCGATATCGATGAAATTCTTAGAGAAAACGATTCTTTTTCGAATCGATATCGACTCATTTTGCATACTGGGTTATATATGGTTTTGAATTGAGAAAAGTGTGAAAGAAAAATTTTAATTTTTCTAAAAATTTAGACCTCCTGGTTTTCTTTAAAATTAAAAAAAAAAAAAAAAATTTTGATCCAAGTTTTTTTTTGTTAAAAACCAGATAAAGCTGTCAAATATTGGTAAAATGGGATTATGAGATTTTCTAGTAATTTGACAAAAAAAATTTCTGTGTATGTCTTTGCATAAATACCCCCAAAACTAACATTCGACAGTTAAAAAAAATAACTTTCTTGCCATATGAAAACATTATTTTGCTTCTTAAATAGAAATGGCTCAAAAATAAAAAAAAAAACTGACTTTTTTACCTTTTTTTAACCCCTTAATCCCGATTTGGCTAATAAGCCCAGACACCCCAGCATACGAATTTATCTTTTATATATATTTTCAGGAAAATTGGTTCATAAGGGTGTGAGTACTTTCTATTGTTAGAATACAATTTAGCATTAATGTTAAATTTCATGTGTATAAATTGGTATAAATTTAAAATTTCTAAAGATATATAAATGCTAAAATTTAAACAATTTTATTTGCATATAAATAACAAAATTTTTCTTGATTCATTTACAACCACATGAAGGTATTATAACAATACGTACTTAATAATAAAGTCATTCAGTCATTCAGAAATGTTGGAAAAAAATCGTTAAACTTACTCGCAAAAGAAAAAAAAACAACCCAAAATTTAAGAGCTGTTTTTTGACTGCAATAAATATATTAAACTAAAATCTCTGTCACTGAACATCAGAATGCAATTTGCTGTATTTAAGAGATTCTGTTTGCTGGTTATTAGTGTTTGGGAATTCCCGGACTTATCAATTTCCCGGGAAACGGGAAAAAAATAATTTATTTTCCGGGATTCCCGGGAATCCCGGGAAATATTCATTATTAATATAAATCATAAAAAACATTAAAATTTTACCAACTTTCTATTAAAAACAGTTTTATTAGAGATAAACAATTAATTAAAACATAAAAAATCACAAAACAAAAAAAAGTTAAAAATCGTGAAATACAATGAAACAAAACAGAAAAAATAATGCAACTTTTTTCCCCACAAAAAAACGCAAAAAATAGCTAAAAATCGCAAAAAAAAATTAAAACTGCGTTATTCGAGCAAAAAATAATAAAGTTGACAGCACTTTTAATATTTGTTCTGGAAATGTAAATTCTAGGTTAAAAATTTTTATATTTTTTTGACAGTCTTAGCAAAATTATCATTAACCGATGTAAATTTTTTGAATTTTTGAAGTTTTTTCATGATATACTTTTTACACTTGGTCAGTTTTCCTATGAATATATATTAGCACTGTTCTTCCAAATAGAAAAAATACAAAAAATAGCAAATGTAATTATACCTGTGTAAAAAGGATATTAAAAATTAAATTAAAATAAACCTTTTTTATGTAAAATGGTCTATTTTATAAAATTCCCGGATTTCCCGGGAAAATTTAAAAAAATTCCCGGGAATTCCCGTCAGTCTTTTCCCGGGAATTCCCGGGAAATACGACCCGGGAATTCCCGGACCCCAAACACTACTGGTTATATATTTTTCCACATAAATTTTCTTTCACATACATTTTTAATATTTTTAGGGAAAACTTTTGCAAATTTTTGTATTTTATTAGGAAATTTCCAAAAAATTAAAAAAAAACTCAGATAAAACAGGTTTATTTATTTAAATCATAAAAAAATAATTTTTGAAAAAGTTAAATGTGGTGTGTAATATCTAATATGGAACATCATACATATTTCATATTGTCACCTAAAATGCAAAAGGCCCTAACTAACCAAAAATTCAAAATAGGTATTTTGATTGATTCTGGTGTATTTTATTAACCTACACGATCTTACCAAGAACTAGGGTCACATAATAAAAATTAGCGATTTTATAGACAAAAATTAAAAACATGTGAATTGCAAAATCGCCAATGAATGTAACTAGAAATACATTTTTAAATCATTTTGTGATTAATTTTGATAAATGTTAACAAAACATACATCCTCACAAAATTTTAGCCCAATTCAACCAAAACGAACAAAGTTATTAATAAATTAAAAATTTTATTCAACACTGTTTTTTGCCTCTCCTATAAAATTAATAAAATGTAAGTTAGGGCCTTTTGCATTTTAGGTGACGATATGTATTATATCGTCGAACTATATTCAATAAATGCCAACTCGAAAAAGCTTACTGTTCAGGAGAGCTAGAAAACTAGTTATTTCGCATATTATTGTAACAAAAAACAAAGTACCTTCCATAAGATGGTTTAAATATTCTAAATAATTTTTACATATGCCAAAAATTTTATATTTTGCACTTGTTTGCGTATTTTTCAGAGTTGGCATTTATTACTATGACAAAAAATAAATATTTTTTTAGAGTTGGCATATTTTGTCGGAAAATAAAAATAAATTTTTTTTTTGAAAAAATTTTATAATTTTTTTTTTTTTGGTTTTTGTTATCCTTAGTGGGTCATTATTAGTGAAATCAATCATGAATATTCTTGACCCCTCCGATATTGATGAAATTTGGTTAAGTTCTTACACTACGTAAAAAACTTATAAATGCTAATTTTCAGCCCTCTAAGTCAACAGGGGCCGAAAATACGGAGGGTCAAAATTTCCCCCAAAATCTCCCAGTCGCGACACTTTGCACCGTAAAAACTTAATATCGTTGGTTATATTATAGCTAGAAATCCCATTTTTGGTTTGTTTTGAAGCTCATAATATGCTCTATAAGACCTACCATAACCAAAAAATTTTCGAAAAAAATAACGTTATTAAATTTGTAATGGGCAAGAGTGTCGCGATTTGATGATTTTGGGGGAAAATTTTGAAAAATTTTGATTTTGGTCGATCCCATTGTTGTCCCAACATAAAAATTGTAGACTATGTTCATTAGGACTTGCACTTTGAGAATCCCAAGTAAAAAAAAAATCGGGGGATACTTTCTCCCCATTTCCTCCACCCTTTGCCACGACCTTCAAATAAGGGGGGCACCAATTCCTTTTTACGGAAAATTTTTTGGTTTTGGTATGTCTTGTAGAGCGTATTATAAGCTTTAAAACAAAAAAATTGGCTCTGTAGCTACATAAGCACTTATGATATTAAATTTTTAAGGTTAAAGAGTGTTGCGATTTGGAGATTTTGGGGAAAATTGGGAAAAATTTTGATTTTGAGCGATCCCATTGTTGTCCCAACTTAAAAATTTTAGAATATATTCTTTAGGACTTTCTCTATAAGATTGTCAAGTAAAAAAAAAATCGGGGGATACCATCATCCACATTTTCTCCTCCCTTTATCACGACCTTAAAATAAGGGTGGTAACCCTTATTTTTTTTCCAAAATTTTTTTGGTTATGGTAGGTCTTATAGAGCATATTATGAGCTTCAAAACAAAAAAAATGGGCTTTCTAGCTATAATAGAACCAACGATATTAAGTTTTTACGGTGCAAAGTGTCGCGACTAGAAGATTTTGGGGGAAATTTTGACCCTCCGTGTTTTGGCCCACTGTTTACTTAGAGGGCTGAAAATAAGTGTGCATTGGTTTATCACTTAGTGTTACAACTAAACCAAATTTCATCAAAATCGGAGGGGGTCACGAAAATTTTTAGCTATTTTTGATTGATTTCACTAAGACTGACCCTAGTACGGTAATTGCAAAAACTGAAAAAAAAAAATTAAAAATCTTTGCATATTTTTAAAAGTTACTAGCTTCGAAAGCCTTTTAATCTCAGGGTGGTCAACTTTGGCACTCTGTAACTTACGCTGTATTGTAATAGGGTCACTCCAAACTAGCTATTTTTAGAGATTATATCATTGACTTTATTTGCCCTACGCATAATATTTCAATCTGTTAAATAGTTTGAAAGTTATATAAATATAAGCAATTTTTTTTTTTGCAAACACTATTTACCGATATTTTCAAAATGGCAATATCTCGAGAACCCGTCATTAGATATCAAAATCTTTACAAGATTCGTGTTCAGCATGGCAAATGCAATAAGATATGTGATATAATTTTTTTTAAAAAAATTTTTGAAAAATTTTTGGAAATTTACAATGGGAGTTGGCATTTATTTTCACCAAAAAAATATGTACTTTGAGTTAGCAGAATAACAAAAATGCATGTAAAACGACAACAAAATTTTTTTTTGCTCTGAAAAATTTTTATGACAGATAGGTATTACATAGGGGAGCTATTTGCCATCGGAAACTCATTTCGGTCAAATTTGAGTTGGCATATTTTGAATATAGGTTCACGATATATTTGTTTGTATTTTACAAGTTCATTGGTCTGCCATACATGCAAATACTACAAATATATATTTGTAAGTGGTGCACATAGGTTAAGCACTCCTAGGTTTCTTAAAACTCTTCTAAAACTCCTGTAAATCGACTCCATACTTTTTAAAGCATTTTTAAACATTTAAAAATTGATAATCGTTAAGGGCCCATCAGATGACAGACAAATCTTACAATTTGTCTTCCAACCGCGCATTTTTTTTTCTGAAAATAGCTGATTTCTGTAACTCTCGAATCAAAAGATTTCTCGCATGTAACATGTGAAATAAAACAAAAACATTGTAAATCGGCACAAAAACTGACTTTTCACATATTACTGTTTCTGTAACTTTTGAACTTATTGGAATGATGCGAAAAAAACCGTTTCTGTAAAGTAATTGGTCGAAAACTTTTCTATTTGAAGTGTCAAAAAAACTCACATTTTAAAACGGTGCGAGACTTCGACGAAAAGAAATAAAAACATTAAAAAAATAATAATAAATTAAAAAAATGGAGAAAAATAGTAAGAAAAATATAAAGTACTTGTTTTGTGTTTGTATAAATATCAAATTTATTATATTTTTTCACAAATTTTTGAAAAATCAAAGAATCTCTAAATGCAAAAATGCTGTTATTAATACAACGCTACACATTATCATCAACAATATGTAATTTTTTTTTATATTTATTTTATTGCTTTTAAATGATCCATAAACAATAATTTGAATTGCTCCGTGTTTTTTTTCTGTTTTGTTGCTATTTTCTCACTGTGATTACTTTTTTGACAGCTATTTTGGAATAGTACAATACAAATGCTGGTTTTTTCGCATAGACATACAGAAACAGTTTTTATTCCAGAGTCGAGAAAAGGTGGAATTTTTTGTTTCATATTTTTCGATGCGAAAACTTCTCACTTTAATTACAGAAACGGGCTACTGAACACATTCTATTATTGACGCCATTTGCATTCGATCGTTAGACAAATTGTAAGTTTTGTGTGTCGTCTGATTGGCGCTTTAGTGGCAAAACATTTAAGCTTATATTGGTATGTACACTCTAAAAAATGATTGTAAAATTACTTCTATAAAGTGGGTAAATTTTTATGTAAAATAACACACAACGCCTAAAATTGAGAACAATGTAATGTATTTTTTTGTCAAAATAAATATTTCCGTAAAGAAATAAACACAAAATTTTTAAAATTACACATTTAATGTTTATTGTAAATATTTTGTGTTTAATTTCCGATATTAAACATTAAATGCGTAATGTTCAATAATTTTAAAATACGAATTGAAATTGTCAAAGCAAAATAAATAGAAAAATAATATCGAAAAATTATGTTATTCTCGCTAAAAAACAAAATAACGCAAAAAAACATTATAAAAAAGAAAATATAGTTGGAAAAAAAATGCAAAATATTTCAAAAGTTTCAATGAAAAATAAAATTTCAAAGAGACTTATCAAATGCATTAAAACAAACATAAAATTGTAGAAGATATCGTCAAATCGCTTTTTTTAATTTTTACAATTATAAACCAGAATGGTATGTAAGTGTCACGAAATGCCTCGAATTCTTTGAATCATTCTTTACAAAAATATCTCTATATCAGATTCTGAGAATATTTTTTAAATAAGAAATTTGTACAGAAAAAAGTTCTCGGATGCTGAATATTTTTCTATAGAAAGAATTATTCAGATTCTTAAAATTAGCGTACAGAAAAAGTGTCTCAAATTATGGAGTTTTCTATAGAGAAAAAATGCATCAGATCCTAGCCACATTCTGGGAAGATTACAATAAAAAAGTTTGTAATTCTCATAAATTTTTGTTTGCAGAAAAATGCATCCAAATCTAAGAATTTTTCGAAAGATAACATGATTCAGATTCTGACTTTTTTTCTAAAATAATGTTTCACATTTTGAGAACTTTTTAATAGAAAAATTAACTCAGATTTCGATAATTTTTCTATAGAAAAAATATTCAGATTTTTTGAATTTTTCTTTAGAAAAAAAAATATATCAGATCCTGAGAATTTTTCCAATGAAAAAATAAAATTAGATTCCGAGAATTTATCTATTCAAAAATATCTTTGATTCTGTAACGACGAGTTTCCTCCGTTAGCTGGGGTATAGCTCGCGGGGGTAGTGATCGTCACAGAAATTTGTATTTGCTGAGACCGAGAGTAAAAGACTGGTTGTTAAAATGTT
This sequence comes from Pegoplata infirma, assembly GCA_963921195.1. Lineage (NCBI taxonomy): Eukaryota > Metazoa > Arthropoda > Insecta > Diptera > Anthomyiidae > Pegoplata > Pegoplata infirma. Next base: position 37,266 of record CAWUER010000661.1, on the reverse strand, counting down.
ATAATAAATAATTCATTTATTGAATAAACTTACACTACAAAATAAAGAGAGTAAAACTAAAACTAGGAAACGGCGACCGGTGATCGGTCTGGCGGGACGGAGGAGGCGATGTAAATTCCAAGCTAGGGCACCTGGCGACAGCACTCCCTAGACGCGAGCAGCGGTAATAGTCCAAGCTAGGGCACCTGGCGACAGCACTTCCTAGACGCGAGCAGCGAAAATAATCCAAGCTAGGGCACCTGGCGACAGCACTCCCTAGACGCGAGCGGCGGAAATAATCCAAGCTAGGGCACCTGGCGACAGCACTCCCTAGACGCGAGCGGCGGAAATAATCCAAGCTAGGGCACCTGGCGACAGCACTCCCTAGACGCGAGCAGAGAAAATAATCCAAGCTAGGGCACCTGGCGACAGCACTCCCTAGACGCGAGCAGAGAAAATAATCCAAGCTAGGGCACCTGGCGACAGCACTCCCTAGACGCGAGCAGAGAAAATAATCCAAGCTAGGGCACCTGGCGACAGCACTCCCTAGACGCGAGCAGCGAAAATGATCCAAGCTAGGGCGACTGGCGACAGCACTCTCTAGACGCGAACAGCGAGGGTAAGTCCAACTAGGGCACCTGGCGACAGCACTCCCTAGACACGAGCTGAAAAATCCAGAAGAACTTGGGGCACCTGGCGACAGCACTCCCCAATCGCGATAGACTTAGTAAACTAGAGACTTACCCAAGTGTACTGCTTCACGGCCACCAGCAAACTGCACGAGTTCGTTGATTGCTGTTACTTATATACTGGTTGAACAGCTGATACCTATACTCAGTATGGTGAGAATAACATCTGTGTGGTGGATTTTATATCCAGCCAGGTTATCCCACTATGAGGTTGTTATTAATGGCGTTTACGATTGTCGCCATTTAATTGATGTGGGTTGGTAAGGTTTATTATATTTATATATAATACGATAGTGTGGACAAAAACGAACGTGTGACTTTTGTCCTCACAATTCTGAAAAGTTTTTCAAAAGAAAATATGACAGATTAGAAGAATTTTTCTATAAAAAAAAATGTCTCAGGTTCTGAAAATTTTTCTATAGAAAAAATGTCTCAAATTCTGATAATTTTTTTTATAGGAAAAACGTCTCAGATTCTTAGAATTTTTCTATAAAAAAAATGTCACAGTTTCTGGGCATTTTTCTATAGAACAAATGTCTCAGATTCCGAGAATTTTTCTATGGAAAAAATGTCTCAGATTCTGAGAATTTTTCTATAGAAAAAATGTCTCAGATTCTGAGAATTTTTCTTTAGAAAAAATGTCTCAGATTCTGAGAATTTTTCTTTAGAAAAAATGTCTCAGATTCTGAGAATTTTTCTTTAGAAAAAATGTCTCAGATTCTGAGAATTTTTCTTTAGAAAAAATGTCTCAGATTCTGAGAATTTTTCTTTAGAAAAAATGTCTCAGATTCTGAGAATTTTTCTATAGAAAAAATGTCTCAGATTCTGAGAATTTCTCTATAGAAAAAAGTCTTAGATTCTAAAAATTTTTCTATAGAAAAAATGTATCAGATTCTGAGAATTTTTCTAAAGAAAAATTGTCTCAGATTCCGAGAATTTTTCTTTAGAAAAAATGTCTCAGAATCTGAGAATTTTTCCATAGAAAAAATGTCTCATATTCTGAGAATTTTTCTATAGAAAAAATGTATCAGATTCTGAGAATTTTTCTATAGAAAAAATTATTCAGATTCTGAGAATTTTTCTGTAGAAAAATCTTTCAGATTCTGAGAATTTTTCTATAGAAAAAATGTCTCAGATTCTGAGAATTTTTCTATAGAAAATATGTCTCAGATTTTGAAAATTTTTCTATAGAAAAATGTCTCAGCTTCTGAGAATTTTTCTACACAAAAAAAGTCTCAGATTCTGAGAATTTTTTTATAGAAAAATTGTCCAAGATGCTGAGATTTTTTTTATAGAAAAATTATCTTCGATTCTGAGAACTAATCTTTTGATAAAATGACTCAGCTTCTGAAATTTTTTATGGAACAATATAGAGCAGATTCATGGAATTTTTCAATAGAAAAAAATAATTAGATTCTAATAATGTTAATTATTTTAAATTTTTATATATTTGCAGATTCGTACACTTGATGTAATCAAAATTCGGATTTTTACAAAGTCTGCTGTTATTACGACGTTTAATTTAGCTGCATCTGTTTATTTATAGTTTTTAATATTTATAATTACCTTATTTTAATTTTAGTTTTAAAAATTGCTGGATATTTTACTAAATATTATAATTGCACTTTAATAAAATAAAAAGCATAGAAAAAAAGCGTTTTTTTGTTTATTTTTTTTAGGAATAAATCACAAAAGTAAAAAAAAAACACATTATAAAAGCAATTTTAAGCATTTTTAATCCATTTTTGCACACAAAGAATGCTTTTTTAAGCACAAACATTTTAAAATTACACATTTTGTGTTTATTGCTAGAGAATTTTCCAATCGTCAAACATATAGGTTTGCACACAAAATGTTTATAAGCTATACACATTTTGTATGTAAATGTTGAAATTTAAACACATAGTGTATTTTTACCCACTTTATAGTAGGAGAACAGTTACCTACAATAAAGTGGGTAAATTTCAACAAAAATTTATAAGAGTGTAAGTAGCCACAGTGATAATTAATATACTAAATACACAACATTATACAGCTCTAAATTTAAAACGAAATGCCCGACCAAACCATCTCCATTTAAACACCAACATATCTTCATACAAAATTTAGTATTACTGACAAATATATACAATGTACTTTATGATGGCAGCGAAGTTTCAACTTGGGATTTTCACACTCCTGGGCGGAATATTGCGCAACACGGTCTTAAACTGATTGACCAACAATTTTAGCCAAATAGGATAACTTTAACAAGGTTAAAAAAAGAATCTCCATACAAGCAAAACAAAATTTTTTAGATTTTTTGTTTTTTAATTTTATTGAGATTTTGTAAATAATTTACGACAAAAATTTAATTTCAATCGAAGTTATTTAATTCCAAACGTGATGGCGGTAAAAAATGAGGCTGGTTAGGTGTACTCTAAAAAAATTGAATTTTTTTTTTTTTTTAGTTTGGACAAGAATGCATTAATGACTTTTTGTCGTTCTTGATAAAAGATTTAATATATGGTTTTGAATTGAGGAAAGTGTGAAAGAAAAATTTTAATTTTTCTAAAAATTTAGACATCCTGGTTTGTTTCTTAGTAGTTTCATATTATCCAGTTATAATAATCTTCAGAAAAACTTTTAATGTCAAGTTTATTTAGTAAATAGTCAATAAAACTCTATATGTGAAAATTATTAACAGATCGCAGCCGACAAGGATTGAACTCATCATCATCTGTAATACTTTGCTATTAACTGCTTGTAACATACAATCACTCTAGACCGATTTAATTTTGGTTTTTTGGTGACATCGATTTCTGTCTAAAATTGGTTCGAAAACTGCAAAAATTGAGTTTGGCCCTATTTTGGACCAAATTTAAGATGTCACCAAAATATGAATTAATTTACTAATACGGCGTTCACACTTGCTGTTTTGAAGTGTTTAAGAGTGAGATGTTTAAAAAAAGTCTTTATTCCGTGTCCATTACGTTTTTATGCTGTTACTGGTGTTTTGTTGATCAACTTGTTTAAGGTCGCAAGTGTGAATGCCATATAAGAAAACCTTTTATAAACAACGACAAAAATCTTTAATGTATGCTTGTCAAAACCAAAAAACAAAAAAATGTAATTTAAAGTTAAACGCTACCCAGCCCCATATTTATATTTTCGGAGTCACTTTTGGAACTGAAAAACTTGTCCGATGGAAATAAAATTTTTTGTTGTTAATAACCTAATAAAGCTCTATAATATTAAAAAATAAAAAATCTTAAAAAAAATTTTTGCTTGTATGAATTGTTTTTTTTGGCTAGAGTTTTCTAATTAGGCTAAAATTTGTTCTACATCAGTTTAAGACCATGTTGCACATCATTCTGTCCGGGAGACATTCACATTCCAAAAAAAAATATTCCATACATCCACATTAAAGGTGTCATTACGACTAAGGAAATTTTTCAAAGTCACTTTTTAATACATGGTAGGGTCCTAAATTGTAGTTTAGTATCTAAAAAGTCGTGAGCCAAAATTTGTGGACAATCGAATAAAAATAACTCGTGCCGAAAATGGATTGAATTTTTTGGACACTCTTATGTAATGATAAACTCCCTTTTTCTAGTTCTTGGAAAAATATTGGTATATGATATTTTTTGTAATTTTTTGTTATATAATATGAAAATGGTAATTAATTAATATATTTTCGTTTTTAAGGACACCTTTAATGTACATACAGTTGGTCTCTTACGCAAGTAAGATGTTTACTACTTTTGATGTATTCCCTTTAATTCATAATATGAATAAAAGTTAAGGCTCTCCTATGATGTCAAGCATTTCGTTTTAAATTTAGAGCTGCAATATGTTGTAGATTTAGTACAACTGTTGACGAGTGTGGACGTGTTTTATTTTAACTCCGTGCTATAAATTGAATTACTAAAATTGTTCGTAATAGGTTTGTTCGGAATAGGTATTTTTGTGATATTTTCATTACCACATCAAGGAAAATGAAAATAGGGACACAAATGATACCGATTTAATTCGAGGCTCTGTCTCACCGACTGGTGCTGGTCCTAGCAGTGGTCTTAGGGTTGCGACCTTGAAGTCCGGCCTTGATTCTGGTTGGGGTGCTCAGCCTAATATTGGTGGTAAAAAGAAAAAGAAACTTAAGCCATCAAAGGTCAGGCACAACCAGAGAAGGTTTTGTTTGAAAATAATTAACAGACTAAGCCAACTCGATGGAACGAAGCTCTCCGAACGTGAGAGGGTGTCGCTATCATGGGCGAAAGGAGTCATTGAAGAACAGGACAAACTTTCGGCAATGCGCGCATCTGACAAACAGAGCGCTGTTTCCGCCTCGTCATCGAAGTCTGGTAAAAGGTTGCGCTCGCCCGACGAGAAACCTTTACCTAAGAGATCTAAGGTGACCGGCAACGTCTGGACTCAGTCTTTTAGTGAAGTGGTGAAAGGTAACTTCGTTAGGGCTGTGATAAACAGGCAAAATGGGGATTGTAATATTCCAAGGGACAAGTGGAGTTTAGTTGAAACTAAATTAAATGAAATCTACTTTAGGCTCCTTGAGAGTATGCCTGATTTTCTCCCTACTACTGTCAACGCAGGATGGTATCAGGGGCGAGTAAAACTCGTTTCTTTTGGGAACGAAAGATCCGCAGCCGTGTTTAAGGTTGCCATTAGCCAAGTGGGAGAGTTATGCCCTGGAGCCAGACTGGACGTTGTGGAAAAACATGATATCCCCTCGCAACCCAGAGCTCATGCATGGATTCTAATGGCTACAAGTGACACTGAGGTGATTCTTAAGATGATAAAAGTCTGCAAACCTGACCTTCCAACTCAGAATTGGCAAATTGCCAGATTGGGTGAGATGGAGGGCGCTCGTCGTCAAGCAGTGGTCTTGGTTAATGAGGAATCGCTTCCTCTTTTAGCCAGGACTGACGGCATTATTAGATTTGGCTTTTTTATATAAGAGTCACTGTCTACAAGGGCGACCAGAAGCCAATTTTGGACGCAGCCAAGCCAGTGGCAGAGTCGGCTGAGGAGGAGAATCTGGAAAAGGTTGATATTCAGCTGACCGATTCTAGGCTGATAAGAGATGCATCTGGCATTTTCGAAACCGAATCTGGTAACGAATGCGACCTCTGTTATGGCACGGATGATAAAGCTAATGCCACGATGGGTGACATTCAGGACGAGGCCCATGCAGTGAGGAATTCGGAGAGTTCTGTTGCCTCCGATTCAGAACAGATGGGACACACATCTGGCTTATTCGAACCCGAATCTGGGGACGAATGCGACCTCTATGATAACACGGATGATGAAGCCAATAACTCGGTGGTGGAAAGGATGGTGGAAAAAAAGCAAGATGTTGCGGTTCCTACAAATAAACCTCCATCACTGTAAGGCAGCCTCAGCTGCACTCTTGCTGCGCCTGACGACAGGAGCAGTTGACTTGGTTTTTATCCAAGAGCCCAATACGAACCAAAATATTTAAATAATCAGTGACATTTAATATCGTTTACAGAAAATATAGAAAATAAATAATAATTTCTATAAAATAACCGATCCATTTCCGGCTCCGGACTAAAATAAAAATACCAATTTGAGAATCATCAAAAACAAAACGTTACACTAGAGCTGCACATTACAGATCTGTCTGCTATGCAAAAACGGTTTTTATTGTCTCAAATCACCGAAAACCATTGTATCCGTCCAATGCAACGATACTATTTTTTTTTTCGTCGGAATAAATTACTTTGAAAAATTTCTCAGACCGTGTCATTGTATTCCTGCAGAGATTAAGGCGCTGCTTACTACGTTTGACATTCAGCGATTAGTTTTTGCATAATTTTCGACGAGCTATGAACTCACTTGACTTTTAAACGCGACGGACTAAACAAATACTCGCATTAACGCCACTTTATTTGAGAATTTTGAAAGATGTCGGCGTAGGATTTGGGGGAATTTTTAAAATTTTTGTAGATCTCGTTCAGTTGTTGCCATTTGAGTTCGCCCATTCATGTTTTTTCCATAGTTCTGAATGTTATTTAGATAATTGCATACAGCAGTTTTTTTCCTCTCTTTTATTTCCGCGATTTCAACGACCTTTAACACTTTGAACTTCAAAGTCAGTACTTTTTCCTTTTCGGAAGAGCTAAGAGCTTTGGGAGTCCCATTTTTATTGAAATTCAAAACAAAACTGTTTTGTTTTTGTTGTTTGAGGTATTGCTATTCATTACAAATTGGATTCAGGTCCTACTTGGTCTGTATTCCAAAATTCCTTATTCAAGTGATTCATAAAAAACTGATAATTTTTTAACAAGTTGCCGAAAAATATTTTTTTAAAGGACTTCTTTCAGTCTTTTGATTATTGTTATTATTTGATATTATTAGCTAGATAATGGTGCATTTTTTTATATTTTTCCGCTTATTCGTTACAAAGATATATTCGATTAAAAAGTGAAAAACTCGATTCCTTATTGATGTGATTCGCAGTGTATGTTGCTTGCTTGACTTTTCGCTTGCTACACACAGAAAACAAATAAAAAAATGATAATATCCAACTAAAATTCAGTTGATTCAACTACAATTCGGTTGATGCTATTGAATATAGGTTGTCACAATTGAATATCGGGAGTCAAAACTGAATGTGGTTAATATATGTGTGTTTTTAATTGTTACAACCATGTATGTTTTTAATTGTTACAATTCGGTTGTCCGAGCCAAATATTGTAGAAGCAACTGAATTTTGAGTTGGTACAACTGAAAAATTCGATTGGAAATTTTTTTTCTGTGTGTACTACTACACAAGCATAAATGTTATAGTATGTGTGTGCGCACCACTGCTCTAGACTAATTTTTTATTTTATTAAAGGTTAGGTAGCCATTGTTTCCACTTTCTGGATAGTTATCCAAAGGTGGGACAATTTTAAAATCCTTGGACAATTTTTGGATAATGATATTTTTTGTATAATTTTTGTGTAATTTTACGTTAATAAAGTTCCAATTTTTTTTATACCCTCCAACTACAGTATGGGGGTATACTCACTTTGTCATTCCGTGTGTAACGCTTCGAAATATCGGTCTAGGACCCCATAAAGTGTATATATTATTGATCAGTGATCGATTCTAAGACATTCTAGCGATGTCCGTCTGTCCGTCTGCCTGTCCTGCCGTCTGTGGAAGACACGATACAGTCCAAAATGAAAGTGCTATACTCCTGAAATTTGGCACATATATGTCTTATGTTCATAGGCTGGTTAAGTTCGGAGATGGGCAAAATCGGACCATAATTTATACAATGATGAAATAGTATATCCTTTGTACAACAAGTATAGTAATTAAATTTGTAAACATTTTTGACCAGAGAGAAGGTGTCCTCAAGGACCCCCAAAAAGCACCACTCGTCAAAAAAAACGCCCCTGCAAATTATTTTTTATTTTTTTTTTTAAACGTTGGAGGGTATACAAGATTCGGCACAGCCGAATTTAACGCTCTCACTTGTTATCATTTTATCGACATTTTGGCTTAAAAAATCATTGACATAATCGACTTTAAAAATTTTTATTACCGAATACAAGATAATAAATGAAGAACATGCATATTTGGACCATTAAAGCGTTAATTTTCTTTATGATTAAGATGTCGAAAAACCACGCTCTAAAATTTTTTAAATTAAAAATTGTTCTGGAGAATCCCTATTCCCAAATCTGAAAATTGTTATTAATAACCCCATATTGGGGGACACTTTTCCCCACGCGACAAATATTGGCAAGTTAATTTATAATGATTTTTGCACTTAATTATTACAATTATATCAGTATTAAACCATTTAATTATTATTAAAATTATTTTTTTTATCCACGCCTACAAAATGAGGCGGACTGAAAATTGTTTCATTTGTTGAACAAAAATATAAAAAAATCATTAAAAAAATTTCGTTTTTCAGAGGTTGGTTTAGTTTTTCAATTTTTGCACCTGCACCGATTTGGCCCATTTACGAACTTAGCCTACCTATTACCATAAGACAAATTCGTGCCAATATTCTGGAGTCTAGATTTTTTTATTTTGGCCTGCAGTATGTTTTACACAGACGGACGGACGAACATTCAGAGAATGTCTTAGAATCTATCAAGGATCAATAATGTAAATATACTTTAAGGGCTCTCTGACCGATATTTCGATATTTTAGTGTCCACAACTGATATAACGTCAAAATTTTTATAGCAATAATTGCTTGGCAATTTTTCTAAGCAACCCAGGAACATTTTTTGGAACAAACGGTAATCACAACAAAATTTTCTATGTAAAATTATTTTTCAAAAAAACTACTTGCTCTAAAAAACGATTGCTTTCGGGACAATTTCAAACAAAAATCATTGATTCTGGAATGTTAAGTAGAACCGGTTGCGGGGTAGTTTGATGCGTTCTGGAACCGATTATTTGGAACAGAAAATTTTGCTGGGAACTATTGCTTGCAATTAAACATCAAAATCATACGCCACATTGGTTAGGAATTCATTAAAATAGACGCAAAGCGGGTTTTTTGTTCAGTTTACATACGTTATTGCTTATTGCCACCAATAAAAATCAGGTGTAGATCAGGGGTTACAAACGGAATGACAAAATAAAAATTTTTGTGTAATTTGTGGGATTTTGGATCATTTTTTGTGTAATTTCCAATTCCATTGGAAAAAAAAAAAATTATTATGAAAAAAAAATATTGATGAAAAAAAAAATGGTGATGAAAGAAAATATTGATGAAAAAAAATTGTTGAAAAAATGTTATTGATGAAAAAATATTGATAAAAAAAAAATATTGATAAGAAGAATATTGATGAAAAAATATTGATGAAAAAAATATTGATGAAAAAAAAATATTAATTGAAAAATATTGATGAAAAAATTTTTTTTTGAAAAAAATAGTTATGAAAAAAAAAATTGATGAAAAAAAATATTAATAAAAAAAAATATTAATAAAAAAAATATTGATGAGAAAAAATATTGATTAAAAAATATTGATTAAAAAAATATTGGTGAAAAAAATAATGGTAAAAAATAAATATGTTACGTTTTATTCACCAGCAGGCGAATATTTTTTTTATTCACCACGAGTTGAATTATTATCCAAGTTACAAACCGAAGTAAAGGTGGAAGTACATAGGAGAGCGTTGCGTTTGATACGTACTCACCTCTGTCTGCTTTCTATGCGTTGAAAACTTTAAGTTACATAGAAAGCGCGTTGAATGCGGCAGCTTTTCATAAATACCTTGCTAAATCCTCATGTTTTTGCACTGAAATTTGTGTTTTTTATTCCGGACATTTTATTTTCAATACATTTTTATTTTTTTTTGTTTATTTTAAAATGAAAACAACACAAAAGAAAAATGTCAAAAAAATTTTAAAGACGCAAAGAGTGGTGAATATTTTTAAAATTTTTTGTGTTCTATGCGTTTTGAACTTTTCTATTGTAACTTGCTTCATTAATTTATTCAGTTAATTATATTTTTTATTTTTCTATTCAAATTTTGTCGAAATTTATAAAAAAATATTGTTTATTTTAAAAAGAAAATACAAAAAAGAGAATTGTCAAAAAAATGTTCAGGACGCAATGAGTGGTGAATATTTTTAAAATTTTTTGAGCTTTATGCGTTTTGAACTTTTGTATTGTAACTTGCTTCACTTATTTATTCAGTTTTAACTTTTTGACAAACGGACGCAAAGCAAGTTTGTTCCTATGTACTTCCACCTTAACTAACATTTTTGGTTTTAAGAAAATGAAAACAGTAAATATTATTTTCTTTTTTGTTAATCGTTAGCTTATATAGTCAAACTGTGATGGCTTCCTGCTGCTTTTTTAAAATTAGACACCAGCCTAAAAGCATTATCATGTTAAAACTTATATAAAGAAAACCAAAAAATATTGAGTAAAGCTTTAATTGTGTCAATTAAAAATTTACTAACATTTTGTTCATACATTTATTAAATTTTTATTAAAAGTTTACTCAATACTTTAATTCGTTTACTGGTGCAAAATTGAGTAATTTTTTACTCAATAGTATTAAAAATTTACTCAAAATTTTTTTTTTATTATTTATTTCTGTGCATTGTCATAGTATAAACAATGAATAAATCAACAAAAAGAGAGTTGATTGCATTGTTTGTACATTGGTGCAATTTCAGTAAATAGACTTATTAAATAAAATTAATGTAAAGTATGAAATAACTGCTTAAGTATGTATGTGTTTATATGTCTTAATTTATATAATGTTTTCTTTTTTGCCTTTTGTTCGTAATGCACATAATGCATTCATTAACTTTAGTTAATTTACATACAATCATTTATATGTACATACCAACACATGTATAAGTAAAACTGTATTTTCAACACTTTTCAGTTAATGTGTGTGTGTCTGTGCATGTACGGCTTGTAATTTTTCGTAATAAAATGGAAACGAAGTGTAAAGAAATGGTTATGGCAAGTAAAATCATGGCATAAAATGAAGAAATTTTTACAAACAGACGCAGATACAAACACTGCTATTACACATTTAATTTATAAGTTGCAATGTGTGTGTCACACACATAATATATGTGTGTATGTAAGTGAATGTATTGTCATACCACAAGCTGTTAAATGTAATGAATACATCATAACCCGAAAAAAAACCCAGTACCAAAAGATGAAAAATATATGTGCAACAAAAAAAAAAAAATATAATTACTATCGTTACCACATACATATATATGAATGAATGCAGCCTAGGGTGGTCCCTAATAAAATTTTTGGATTTCTGCATGGGACGCCACCTCATTTTATTAAGATTCATAAAAAGTTATATCAAAGTTTTTTCAAAATTTTCGAAATTGTTGTCAAGGTCGCCCGGTCTCTTGAAGTTCGGGATCTGGAGCAAAATAGACGTTTAAAAAAAAATATATATATAGAAAAAAAGTTTAAATAAATCATTACGAACCCAGTTTTCTTTAACAATTGACCCTAGGTATTTAATAAAAAAATTATAGATTTTTTGGACATAGTTAACTTTTTACTACGTTAGTTCACAGTTTCATATTTTTTTTTTAAATTTTATTCACTTAAATTTAAAAATCTCCAAATTGTTTTTGTTAAATTTAGTAGAATATATCTTGGAAATAAGTGTTATGCTTTTTCCATTTCGCATATAAGTACATACAGAAAACAAATTTGCTAATTTCAAACTGAAATTCAGTTGTTGCACCAAAAATTAGATTGACGCATTCGTATTACGGTTGTAACAACTAAATATTGGTAGTTGCAACTATATTTTGTTAATACTGCCTCCTAATTGATACAACTAAAAAATTCGTCTGCCACAGCAAAATTTAGTAGCAGCAACCTCACTCAAAAAATTATATCATTAACTGTTTGTAGTTTATTTATAAAGTTTTATGTTTAGTCGTTTTTAAAAGAAAAAACATTTGTTTGATGTTCAGTTTTTATTAATGACTTTTTCTGTCCTTTGTTTCAAAAATAACACACTAAAATATAAAGCCTTTCATTAATATTTAATTTTTAAAGTCATTTATTTTTGTTCTGTAAGTAAAAACTGCTGATTATTCTTTAAATTTTTAATGATTTGTGTAAGTATTTTTTTTTTAATTGTTCGTATTTTTTAATGGGATATCATTATTTTTTTGTAAAAAAAAATTCAAATAATTATTTATAGAAATATAACAACATATTTGTATCAAGTGACTTTGGCACGATGGTTAGAGTGTCTGGCCAGAATGTAGTTGATTGCGGGATCGATTCCCCAAAATTTTATTCAAAAATTAAAAAAAAAAATATTTCAATAGAAAATTGTAAAAAAAAAAATTAAATTCGGAGAGCTTCGTTCCATCGAAGCTCTCCAACGTGAGAGGGCGTCGCTATCATGGGCGAAAGGAGTCATTGAAGAACACGACAAACTTTCGGCAATGCGCGCATCTGACAAACAGAGCGCTGTTTCGGCCTCGTCATCGAAGTCTGGTAAAAGGTTGCGCTCGCCCGACGAGAAACCTTTACCTAAGAGATCTAAGGTGACCGGCAACGTCTGGACTCAGTCTTTTAGTGAAGTGGTGAAAGGTAACTTCGTTAGGGCTGTGAAAAACAGGCAAAATGGGGATTGTAGTATTCCAAGGGACAAGTGGAGTTTAGTTGAAACTAAATTAAATGAAATCTTTAGGCTCCTTGAGAGTATGCCTGATTTTCTCCCTACTACTGTCAACGCAGGTTGGTATCATGGGCGAGTAAAACTCGTTGCTTTTGGGAACGAAAGATCCGCAGCCGTGTTTATGGTTGCCATTAGCCAAGTGGGAGAGTTATGGCCTGGAGCCAGACTGGACGTTGTGGAAAAACATGATATCCCCTCGCAACCCAGAGCTCATGCATGGATTCCAATGGCTACAAGTGACACTGAGGTGATTCTAAAGATGATAAAAGTCTGAAATCCTGACCTTCCAACTCAGAATTGGCAAATTGACAGATTGGGTGAGATGGAGGGCGCTCGTCGTCAAGCAGTGGTCTTAGTTAATGAGGATTCGCTTCTTCTTTTAGCCTGGACTGACGGCATTATTAGATTTGGCTTTTTTCATATAAGAGTCAATGTCTATAAGGGCGACCAGAAGCCTATTTTGGAAAAGGTTAATATTCAGCTGACCGATTCTAGGCTGATGGGAGATGCATCTCGCATTTGCGAAACCGAATCTGGTAACGAAAGCGACCTCTGCGATAGCACGGAGGATAAAGCTGATGCCACGATGGGTGACATTCAGGACGAGGCCCATGCAGTGAGGAATTCGGGGAGTTCTGTTGCCTCCGATTCAGAACAGATGGGACACACATCTGGCTTATTCGAAACCAATCTGGGGACGAATGCGACCTCTATGATAACACGGAGGATGAAGCCAATAACTCGGTGGTGGAAAGGATGGTGGAAAAAAAGCAAGATGTTGCGGTTCCTACAAATAAACCTCCATCACTGTAAGGCAGCCTCAGCTGCACTATTGCTGCGCCTGACGACAGGAGCAGTTGACTTGGTTTTTATCCAAGAGCCCTGGGTGCGGGGTGGCAGGGTTTGCGGATTGAAGACCCCAGGGTTTAAGTTGATGGTTGCCAATGGTGAGGGCTTACCAAGAGCCTGCATCTTGGCGAAAAATGGCTTAAATATATTCTTTTTATCAACTTTTAGTGATATGGATGTTACAGCGGCTAGCTTAGAGCTTCATGGGAAATCTATTTGGCTCGCCTCTGCGTATTTTCCTAATCCGGGGCCAATACCCCCGGAGAAGGTTGGCGGTCTGATTCGGGAGTCTGAATCTAGGGGACACCAGTTACTTGTGTGCTGTGATGCTAATGCACATCATTCGATATGGGGAAGTACAGACACAAATGATAGAGGCGAATCACTTTTGGAGTTTTTGTTAAGCACTAACCTGTATATTTGTAACAAGGGTAGTGAACCAACTTTCGTTACAAGTACGCGGCAAGAGGTTCTTGACGTAACACTTGTATCAGATACATTGTCTGATAGAATTGATGACTGGAGAGTTTTGGAAGAGCATTCTTTCTCAGATCATCGCTACATTGAGTTTTTACTCAGGGAGCGTGCCCCGGTTGAGACAGTCTCTAGAAATCTGAGAAGAACAAACTGGGTGAAATATAGGGAGACTTTTTCTTTGCTTTTGGATGAAGTACCCCTATCTGAACCGCATAGTTTAGCGGAAATTGACTGTCTGGTTGACCATATAACAAATGTTTGTAATAGGTGCCTGGATGCGTCTTGCCCTTCTGCAAAGCCTAGAGGGAAAAAAAAGCCACCTTGGTGGTCAAATGAGTTGCAGACGAGCAGAGATTCCTGCAGAAAGCTCTTTAATAAGGCTAAATTTTCAAGAGCGGACGAGGACTGGTCTGATGATCAGAAATGCAAAATGTGATTCTTGGAAAAACTTCTGTGGAAACATAGAAGACGTTTCTGAGGCATTCATGCTGCGCAAGGTTCTGGCTTCTTCACCTTGCACTCTGGGATACCTGAAAGATCCTAATGGGGTGTGGTCTTCCTCCAGTGGAGAGTCGCTGGATCTGCTTTTAAACACGCATTTTGCGAGCAATTCCATGACGCCGTTTCAAGCTTTGGAACGTTCTGACGCCCAAGCATCTGAAATTGCTTCGGAAATAATAAATATGCCAACATTAATCTGGGCGATAAAAAGCTTCAGGCCCTATAAATCCCCGGGACCTGATGGTATAATCCCGGCTGAGTTGCAGCAAGTGTCGGACTATATAGCCCCGTTGCTGTATAATCTATACACAGCATGCATCAACTGTTCGTATATTTCTTTAAAATGGAGGGATACCAGTGACGTCTTTATCCCGAAGGCTGGGAAAAGTTCCCACACAGCTCCGAAGGATTTCAGACCAATTAGTCTGTCTTCTTTTTTGTTAAAGACAATGGAACGAATGATAGACTCATATTTGCGTAGAGTGATTGACCCGAGGTTGCTTTCGACAAAGTAACATGCATACAGCAAGGGTAGATCAACGGAAACAGCTCTTCATGAGCTCGTTGGTACCATCGAGAGATCGCTTTCGGTAAAGGAGTACACTATGGTGGCCTTTCTTGATATTGAGGGGGCTTTTAATAATGTCATTTTGGTATTGTCTGGTCTGGGAGTAAAGCGTGGGATCGTTTTAATGGTGGAAAACCTACTTGCCAATAGACGTATAACGTCTGGATTGGTTGCGTCCGTCATATCTCGATTTGTCAATAGGGGCACAACACAAGGAGGTGTTCTTTCGCCGCTTCTTTGGAACTTGGCACTGAATTCAATGCTGCTATCTCTAGAAGCACGAGTTTGTCATGTTGTCGCATATGCTGACGATGTCGCGATAGCGGTAAAGGGGAAGCATCTGCCAACATTGAGGGACATTCTTCAGGGTTCTCTGAAAGATCTGTCTAAATGGGCAAGAGACTGTGGTCTAGGAGTTAATCCTAGTAAAACAGGGATTGTTTTGTTTACATGGAAAAATAAGATTCCTGCTTTTGATCCTATTTCTCTGGACGGCACTGAAAACACCTTCTCAGATGGAGCCAAGTATCTTGGAGTATTTCTAGATAGGAAGTTGAATTTCAGGCGTAATATTGAGGAACGGGTGAGAAAAGCAACGATTGCTTTATATTCCTGTAAAAGGGCCATTGGAAAACGATAGGGTTTTAGCCCTCAAGTCGTTCATTGGATCTATGCAGCAGTGGTGCGTCCAATTTTGCTGTATGGAATCATTGTCTGGTGGCCTGCTTTAGAAACAAAAGCGAACTGTGTCTTTATCACGAAGGTACAGAGAATGGCGTCAATGTGCATCACTGGTGCTTCTCGTACTACACCTACGGCTGCATTAGAAATTCTCCTTCACCTGATACCGTTGGACATATTGGGTAGGCAGTATGCGGCTGCGTCGACAATTCGACTTAATAGCATGCTGCAATGGAGAAGCAGCGATTGTGGCCATAGCGCGATCTTGAAGAAGATAAAAATACAACAAAATGTGGACTGTGCTCCCTCTTTCAGCTTTTTTGAGCGCCACTTTACCACTATGATACCATCCAGGGAGTCTTGGATGGGGGGCATTCCGGGTAGTGGAGCCACCATAAATTTTTACACAGATGAATCGAGGCTGCACGAACGGGTGGGTTTTGGAGTCTATTCGGAAGAGCTTGGATTGAGCCTGGCTCGAAGATTGCCAGATCATTGCAGTGTTTACCAGGCAGAGATGCTGGCAATAAAAGAAGTGGCTGACTGGTTGAGTTGCAATGTCTTGTCTACAACCGCAGTCAACATCTATACTGACAGTCAAGCCGCGGTCAAGTCCCTGGATTCAATGTTTCTGAAAACAAGATCTGCCCTTAACTGCCGCACGTCTTTAAATGAGATGGCCAAGCAGTTTAACATACTACTCATATGGTTACCAGGGCACAGAGACATTCCAGGGAATTGCAAAGCCGATGAGCTTGCAAGACTAGGAACTAACTTACAGGTTCCATCAGAATTGGAATGTGTTGGTATGCCTCTAGAAACTTGCAAGCAAAACCTACGGCTTTGTTCTGCGACGGAGACTAATCAAAAACAACACGACTGATTTGGCCTTCTCTTAATCAGGGGCGCACAAGTGAGCTGACATCGCTTCCAAGAGGTGAGATTTCGACGGTGGTTTCTATAATTACCGGACACTGTCTTATAGGGAAGCACGCAAAGCGGTTAAATGTACCGTCGAATGACTATTGCCGAAGTTGCATGGATGAAGAGGAGTTGGAAACTATCGAACACTTTATTTGCCATTGCCCGGCACTTTCTGGTCAGATACTTGCTTCACTGGGATCTAGGGAGCTGTACGATCTTTCTGATTTGTCGGATGTCAAAATTCAATATCTAAGGAGTTTCATAAGAAGATCAAACTGGTTTAACGGTAGGGACTAGTAGCAGGCGCGGATCCACGGGGGGGGGAAAAAAGGAAATTTCCCCCCCCAAACCGAATTCGAAAGAAAAAAAAAGGAAAAAGGAAAAAAGAAAAAAGAAAAAAAAGAAAGGAAAGAAAAGAAAAGAAAAGAAAAGCAGAGAGAAAAAGGAAAGTGAAAAAGAAATAATCTGAAAAAAAATTCTATGAAAATGTCCAAGGAACTGAAAAAATCCTTAAAAGTTTTCTATTGGAAAAATCTAGAAATTATTCTATAGGATAATTTTTTTCCATAGAAATTCTTCTATGAAAAATGTCTAAAAATCCTAAAATGTTTCTGACTGTTAAAATTTGTCTACGTGATAAAACTTTTCTTTATAAAAAATACAACAAATTTTATAGACGAAATATTTCGGAATTTTTCTAGACGAAAATTTTTCTATAGAAAAAAGTTGATAATTTTTCTTAGAATTTTTTTATAGTAAAATCTTAAAACTTTGACAATTTTTATATAAAAAATCTAACAGTTTTTCTATAGGAAAAATCTGATAATTTTTTATAGGAAAAATCTGAGAATTTTCTATATTGAAAATTTGACAGTTCTTCTGGAAAAGGAATAGAGGAAATGAAATCATGAGTGAGAATTTTTTCTAGAATTTTCAAGAATCTCATAAGTTTTCTCTAAAAAAAATGTTTTTAAATCTTAAATTTTTTTACAGAAAAAAAAAGTAAAATTAAAATAAAATTTTTCTGTAGGAAAAATAAGAAAATTTTCTTCAGGGAAAATTTGAGAATTTTTTATACAAAAAATGCAATAGAACTTTGACTTTTTCTAAAGGAAAAATTATGCAGAATGTGACTTTTATAGAAAAAATTTCTCGGAATCAAAGTATTTTTCATTATGAAAAATGTATCTGAATCTGAGATTTTTATTATTAGAAAGATGTTTCAGAATCTAAGACTTTTTAATTAGGAAAAGCTGAGACCTTTTCTATAGGAAAAAAGTCCTAGAATACTAGAAAAAAATTTCAGATTTTTTCGAAAGAAGAAATATCTCAGAATTTTTGAGTTTTAATATTAAAAAAATATTCTAAAATCTATGACTTTTTCGATAGGAAAAATAACTCAGAATCCAAGTATTTTTCTATAAAAAATGCCTTAGATTCTGAGAATTTTAGAAAAAATATTCTGGGAATTTCAGAATCTAAAAAGATCTTAGATTCCAAATTTGTTTTTAATTTGAAAAATGTCTCAGAATTCTAGACTTTTTTTGTAGAAAAAGTTTTGGAGACTCAGACTCTGAGACTTTTTCTATGGGTAAAATGACTTAGAATCTAGAAAATTGCCTCCAAAATTTTTAAAAAGCATTTAAGTCTTAAAGTTTTCTAATCTCAGGTGCATACTTTCTATGGAATATTTTTTCAAACCCTAATGTAGGTGTAGAAAGATCGATTCGGTATCTTAAACCTTTTTTGAAGAAAAATAGAATAGAAAAAAATATTTCAGACGTTTTAAGTTTTCAATGTGAAAATTGCTTAATCTAAGAAATTTTCTTTACGAAAATTGTTCTAAATATAAAAATTTTATGGTGTGAGAATTCCATAAGTATCTGAGAATTTTCTATATGAAGGTCCCAGCAAAAATTGGCATTACTAGTAATGGGTTTTGTAATCCGAAACAGATGTTAATAAGTAGTTACTTATTGAATGAAACACTAATTATTTTAACAAGGGCGTGAGACAAAAATAACTAGTGAAGAGTATGGAGATAAATAAGTAGTTACTGACTCGGATTACTAATAAGGAGTTAAAGCCCATTACCAATAAGAAGTAAAATAATTAGTTAATTAAAACATTTAAAATTTAACTTGTTTTTACTAAAACTTAAAAATTGCGTAATTTTTTTTAAGTTTTTAAGTACTTTTTAAGTTAATTGAATTGAAAAGGTTAAAAACTGCAAGTGCAAGGAGATATTATTACTTAGAAGTGCTTTTATAATATATTACTGAAAAGTAGTTACTTTTGGGCTTAAAATAATGTTAATGGTAATGGGTACTCATTATAAATAATGTACTTGGTAATGATTACTTTTCACAACTCATTACCATGTTTTTGCTGGGGTGTATCAGAATTTAAAATTGTTTGCATTAATTCTGATTAATTTTATTAAAAAATTTGACCTTTGACGTTACATTAGACCTTTAAAATATTATATTTTTAGTAGGTTTATTCTAGCTCGAGGTCATAATTTCCTATACTTAATTAGACTATGATATAATAATTTTCAAAAAATTATTCTATGAGAATATCACAGTATTAAAAAGTAATGAAAATTATGACCTCGAGCTAGAATAAACCTGCTCAAAATATTTTTGAGCAGGTTTATTTCTGATTTTTCAAATCAGAAATCTTTTTGTGAATAAATATATCTCAAACCTGACTTATTTTCTTTTAGAAAATTATGTCAGAATCTGGGTCTTTTGCTATCAGAAAAATGCTTTAGAAGCCGAAAATTTATTGAAGAGACATTTTTCAAAATATCAAACATTTTTTTTTAATTATAGGAATAAATTTTAAAATTTTAAAATGTTTCTATAGAAAAAATCATAATAAAAAAGAGTTGAACACTAAAAAACCTTAACCAATGATTCAAATTCGACCTGCAATTCCCTGCAAAAAAAATTTTTTGAGCAAAAAAAAAAATTTTCCCCCCCCAAACCGAAGAGCTGGATCCGCGCCTGCTAGTAGGGAAACCTATTACGGTCCCGTGGTATCACAATGGACCTCAGAGTCTAAGTGTGTTGACGTAAAACGTCAGCAGCCACTTACAACCTAACCTAACCTAGTACATATATTCTCATTTTGTCTACTTACATATGTACGAATTTAAGAATTTATGTGTTGCCACTAACGATTGTCGATTTGCTAAATACTATCAACAAGATTACTACAAGATCGAAACACGAGTCGAATAGGTCTTGAGAAATGACAATACCAGTCAATTAAAAACAAACAACTTTATAAAAAGTTTCTTGAAAATTGTTTCTTTGCCAATATCATCGTAATGATTAGTAAAGAAATTCTTAATATTTTGTCATTACATTTGCACCTTCAAATCGTATTATGTAACAGCCGTTTCCAACTTAAATTATATTTTATTTGCTCTAATAAAAATTTAAAAAAATAAGTAAATTAAACGACTAAAAAAATTAATCTAAGATTAAGAATACTTAATTTGTGATTTCTGGCCCATAGTAAACTTAGAAGGTTAGATACAAACATATTCATTTTAAAATATTTATACACAAAACACTCTTTGTGCGATTTTTTTTGTCAAACACTCTGTCCAATTACCAGAAAAATTTGTTAAAACTGCACCCGTTTGGTGCTATATGAGTATTAGTTAGAATTTCTTAAATTTGGTTAAAAACTAATAATTTAGTTAAACACTCTTCGAATTAAGTTAAAAACCTTCTTAGAATTAAATTAAGACTTTTACGAACTAAGTTAAAATATCTTGGTATTAAGATAAAAACTCACAATAAATCTTCTTAGAATTTACATAAAAACATCTAAAAAATGAATGTAAACTATTTTAAATTGGGTAAATTTTTGTTGAATATCACGCATTTTGAATAAATATAAGCACAAAATGCGTAAAATAATTTTAAACAAATTATAAATATTTCCCGTTAATTCAAATATTTTACACACAATGTATTAATAAAGTTGTCGAACAATAGACATACACACGTTTTTAATAACTAAGACGCCAGATAAAAGTACAAGCTCAGTGATTAATGCCTTTATGATACTTGCTTTTTTCAAGTTACTTGTTGCTGCATTTATTAGGGTTTTTCTATGGGAATTTCGATAAATTCAAAAGTTTTGGTTGAAGTTATTGAAATTTTTATTGAAAAACCCTAATAAATGCAGCAACAAGTAACTTGAAAAAAGCAAGTATCATACGCCCTTTAGTTTTGTTTCAAATCGGAATATGGAGAGTTTGATGCAGGCTGGTGCCGTATTTTTTTCTTGTTATATTTTATTCACCTCTATTTTGTTTAAATTGACCACCAGTGGTAAATTTATTCAATTTACACATACAGAGTAAAATTACCAAATTAATACTAGGAGTCCAGCTTCCTTCTATAAATTGGGTAAATTTCAACAAATTTTTATTAGAGTGTAGTTATAAAAAAAGTAGAAATTTTTTCGTTTACCCCCTTTTTTGTCCCCTTAGATTGCAAATTTCAAATTTATAAGACAATTTGTTAAGGAAATCGAAAAGTACTAAAGAACAATTGCTTACCCTATTTCACCCTCTAAGAATTACCTTGTAAATATTTCCTCATATACATCATTTACGCAAACGTATGTTTTAGAAGTTTGCAGAAACAAAATTGGTTCACGCATTATAAAGAAAATACAGCTTATTTTTATGTATCGCAAGCTTAGGACAACAATGTTCTATTTTTGTCTATTTCCTTAATCAAATAGAACCTTGTTGTCCTAATTATTAAAATTAGTTTAAAACTCAAAATGGTTATATTTCAAGACCTTATTAGGTCCCGTATCTCAAAAAATAAGCAAGGTAGAGCGAAACTGACAAAAATTGGCGACCATTAAAGAACCCAGTGCGGTCCAGAGCTAAAAGAGTCTGGACCCATAGGGTTAAAGACCAAAAAGTTCTGGACCCTATCTAGTCTTGAAGTGTTTATGAATTCAATTAGAATAACATCATCCACTTTTCTAGTTAAAATTGACAAAAATTTTAATTATTTGATTTCTTATTTTTTTTAGAAAATATGAACTTAAACAGAGGAAGATACAATTTAGCGCTATTTTTTATTTTATTTTTTTTTTAATGTAATAATGAAGTGTTATTAAGGTTAAAATAATTAAAAGGATTCTAGAACATTTCGAAAAGGCCTTAGTAATGCAGTTTTTGGCCCTAAATTTTCTTCTTGGTTCGGAAATTGAGATAGCCGTCTAACAAGCGGCCGTTTAGCGAGGTGTTGGTGTATTATACTAGGTACTATAAAATCTTTAAGTGTTTTTAAATATGTTAAACATGAATGTTTGCATATTTTCAAACACCGATATACATTAGGGTGGTTTTTTATTTTTTTTTTTTTGGAATTTCGAGGAGCGCGCAGCGGATTTTTGTTTCATTTGATGTTAAAATAATTGTGTAAAAATTTGAGCTAAATCGGATAAAATTAACCCGAGGCGCAAGGAGGTCAAAGTTTCGAGAAAAAGCCAAAATGGCCAAATTTTGAAAAAACTTTAAAAAATGTAAATTTTGTAGAAATAAAAAAAATAAAATATTTTTTATTTAACTTTCTTGTAATAATACTCAGAAAAAATTATCTTTACTTTTTATGACGGCAGTAACACTTTCAAACATGAAATACAAAAATTACCATGCATTTTGGGGGGTACCTGATATGAGTGTTTTCGATTTTTTGAAAATTTTATTAAACAAAAAAATTAAATCTTACTATTCTATAGCAATGGATTATTAAATACATCCTAAGGCTTAAATATTTAAAAAATTGGGGATATCCATCGACTCAATTTTTTTTTGGAGTCATTTGACTCCTTGAAATCCGCAAAACTCAAATGACTCCAAAAACAAATTGAGTCGATGGATATCCCCAATTTTTTAAATATTTAAGCCTTAGGATGTATTTAATAATCCATTGCTATAAAATAGTAAGATTTAATTTTTTTGTTTAATAAAATTTTCAAAAAATCGAAAACACTCATTTCAGGTACCCCCCAAAATGCATGGTAATTTTTGTATTTCATGTTTGAAAGTGTTACTGCCGTCATAAAAAGTAAAGATAATTTTTTCTGAGTATTATTGCAAGAAAGTTAAATAAAAAATATTTTGTTTTTTTTATTTCAACAAAATTTACATTTTTTTAAGTTTTTTCAAAATTTGGCCATTTTGGCTTTTTCTCGAAACTTTGACCTTCTTGCGCCTCGGGTTAATTTTATCCGATTTAGCTCAAATTTTTACACAATTATTTTAACATCAAATGTCACAAAAATCCGCTGCGCGCTCCTCGAAATTCCAAAAAAAAAAAAATAAAAAACCACCCTAATATACATATACTAACACATTCCTGTACAAACACACACTAAGATATTTTCCATAACTTAAGTTGTTAAAAGTTGTAAAACATTTGTTTAAATAAAAAAAAAAATAAAAATATTTCTAAAAATGTTAAATACGGTACTATTTAAAATGAATGCTGGACATGTGAGTTTTGTAATTCACGAGAACAAAAATACAACTTTTTACGTGAGTAGAAAATTAAAGAGAAAAAATCTTGATTAATTCATACACCTTAATTTAACAAGTACAGTTTCCTACTCAAAATTGGGTATATTTAAATAAATAACAATTATATACTACACAGAAAAATAAAGAATTGTTATATTGACCCCCATATTTGTGAATAAAAAAAATTTTTGCACTGAAAGTGCTCCTATACGGAAATTTGTAATATCAAAAAACGTTTGTAAATTTTAATTGTTGAAAAAATAATTTTGTTTTTTTCAACAAAGAAATTCAACAAACAAAATTTGTTGATTTTTAAAATGGATAATTTTAAAGTACATTGGGAATTTTTTAAAATATATTTTATTTATTTAAAATTTGAAAGGTCGAATAATAACAACATTAATTTAGACAATTTAAAAAAAAAAAACAAATGGACAATTTTAAATTACATTTGGAAAATTTTAAATACAATTGGAAATGGTGTAGTAAGACATTCTTAAACTTTTAAATCATATCGTTAGGCAAAACTGTATTAGATATTTTGTCTAACTGAGCGTATAATTAACATTTACTTAACTAACTATAAGTATCAGAGATGGAAAAGTTAGTACTTTAGTACTTTTTTCAGTACTTTTTCACTCTCAAAGATACCGTAGTACCCCCGTGAGTGATTTAGTACCTTTTCCATACCAGACGATTTCACACATTTGTTCAACCAAATCTTAAAAAAAATCTTGAAAATCTAAAGACTTTCACTGCCAAAATGCTTCAAAAGCTTCAAACAAATAAAATCTTTAATTTCAGTCAACCTTTAATGGAGTTTTCGCAAAAAAATTGATAAATGTAGAAGGATGTCTTCAATTTAAGAACTTTTATATTGAATTCGTGAACGACGAATTGTTACAATAACAAAACACATGCAAATTCGTCGGACACGAATGACGTTTCTCGTAGAAAAACTGGGCATTAATTTTTTTTTAGTACCATCGAGGGCGAAAGAGTACTTTTTTGGTTGAGCTCCAGTCCCATTTTAAAATTTCGATTTTCCATCCCTGATAAGTATAATGTCACTCAGTGGCGTATACAGGGGGGGGGGGGGGGGGCTGGAGCATGTAATTAGTAGTAAACAATTTATTATTAGTTCATACACTCCGCATCATAACTATAGCCGCATTGCATTTTTCGGTTTATTTAATGTTCAAGAAGTATTTTTATGAAACCTATTATGGTATATTACAGTGTTATAACAGTTCTCTTGTTTTTGTAAATTTGAGCCATCAGCTGTTTGAATTGAGAAAACGGTGACCTATAACTGTATTTCTCAGTGTTTCATAACTATAGCCGCATTTCAATAAAATCAGTTGAAATGAGTTCAAGTCAAAGTTTCGTGGCCAAATAAATTTTTTTTTTGGTAAAATTCGTTCCTCTATTAATTTTTAAATAAAATGCAACATGGTAAATTTTTAAATGAAGTCGAAAAAGGCAAAATTTTAGCCTTTTTAGAAAGTGGTTTAATTTATCGCGAAATTAGGCGAAAAATTAAGCGATCTGACAAAGTTATCCGAAATTTTGTAAAAAAATAAAAGTCTTGTTATCGTTCCAGACTCCTTTAAGACTCTACTTTTTGTAGAATTGGACACATTCAAGCCGCATTCATTACCAATCTGCGAAAGAGTTTTCATAGAATTGCTAGCAGCGTTAATAATACGGCGTTGATCTCTCTCAGATAGCATTTTTTTCGACCCCCTGTTTTGTTCATCCCGTATCCACTTTTATTTTTTACAAAATTTCGGATAACTTTGTCAGATCGCTTAATTTTTCGTCCAATTTCGCGATAACTTAAACCACTTTCTAAAAAGGCTAAAATTATGACTTTTTATACCCTCCAATCACAGTATGGGGGTACACTCACTTTGTCATTCCGTGTGTAACGCATCGAAATATCGGTCTAGGCCCCATAAAGTATATATTTTATTGATCAGTGATCGATTCTAAGACATTCTAGCGACGTCCGTCCGTCCGTCTGTCCGTCTTTCCGTCTGTCCGTGTGTAGAGGACACGATACAGTCCAAAATAAAAGAGCTAGACTTCCGAAGTTTGGCACGAATATGTCTTATATTCCTAGGCAGGTTAAGTTCGGAAATGGGCAAAATCGGACCAAGGGGAAAAAAGTTCCCCCTTGGAGAACTAAACCAACCCAAGAAAAAACGCATTTTTTGCAGAGTTTTTTGTACTTTTGGTTAGCAAATGCAACATTCTTATCTCAGAAGAAGTTCAAAATCGTAAGGGGAAGGTGCCCCCTATCGTCTCCCACGAACCCCCCTCCCAAAAAAAAACGCCCCTGGATTTTTTTTTACATTTCGGAGGGTATAAAAGATTCGGTACAGCCGAATGTAACACTCTCACTTGTTCGACTTCATTTAAAAATTTACCACGTGGCATTTTGTTAAAAAATTAATAGAGGAACGAATTTTACCAAAAAAAAAAATTAATTTGGCCACGAAACTTTGACTTGAACTCATTTCAACTGATTTTATTGAAATGCGGCTATAGTTATGAAACACTGACAAATACAGTTATTGGTCGCCGTTTTCTGAATTCAAACAGCTGATGGCTCAAATTTACAAAAACAAGAGAACTGTTATAACACTGTAATATACCATAATAGGTTTCATAAAAATACTTCTTGAACATTAAACAAACCGAAAAATGCAATGCGGCTATAGTTATGATGCGGAGTGTATAACAATCTTCTCAGAATCTGGTATTTATTCTGACTTTTTCTCAAACTCAAAGATTTATTATTAATTCATAGAACAATCTTCTCAGAATCTGGTATTTATTCAGACTTTTTCTACAGAAAAAAAAATTCTTAGAATCTGAGACTTTGCCTTTGAAAAAATGTTCCAGATTCTGAGACTTTTTTGAGATTTTTCTTTAGGAAAAGTCTCAGAATCAGAGAATTTTTCTATATAAAAATATCTCAGAATCAGTGGCCTTTTTGGAAAAAATATCTCAAAATCAGACACTTATGCTATCTAAAACTTTTTTTATTTTAAAATGTCTTAGAATCTGAGACTTTTTCTTAGAAAAAATGCCTAAAATTCTGAGACTTTTTTCATAGGAAAAATATGAGAATTTTTCTATATGAAAAATGTCTTAGGATCTGAGAAATTTTCTATAAAAAAAAATGTCAGAATCACAAATGTCAAAATGTCTTAGAATCTGAGAATTTTTGTATTAGGAAAAATGTTTTAGCATCTTGAAATTTTTTATAGAAAAAATGTCTCAGAATCTGCAATTTTTCTGTAGAAAATATGTATCAGAATCTGAGAATTTTTCTGTAGGAAAAATCTCTCAGAATATTAGAATTTTTCTGTAGGAAAAATGTGTAAGAATCATAAAATTTTTCAAAAGGAAAAATGTCTCAGAATCTTAGAATTTTTCTTTAGGAAAAATGTCTCAGAATATGAGCTTTAAAAAAAACAAAAAACTCAGAATATGAGACTTTTTTAATAGGAACAATTTCTGGGAATCTGATACTTTTTCTTTAGAACCTGATGGTTTTTCTTTACGAAAAATGTATCAGAATCTGATACTTTTTATAGGAATAGGAATGTATTAGAAAAATGTATCAGAATCTGAAACTTGTTCTATAGGAAAAATATCTCAGAATCTAAGACTTTTTCTATTTGGAAAATATCTTAGAATCTAAACTTTTTTTAGGCAAAATGTCTCTAAATCGAAGACTTTTTCTATAGAATAAATTTCTCAGAATCGTATATTTTTTGTATAGAAAAAATTTCTCAGAATCTGAGACTTTTTCTATAAGTAAAATGTCTCAGAATCTGAGACTTTTTCTATAAGAAAAATGTCTCAAAATCTGACACTTTTTCTAGAGGAAAAATGTCTTAGAATCTGAGATTTTTTCTATAGGAAAAATGTCTTAGAATCTAAGACTTTCTATAGGAAAAATATATTAGAATCTGGACTTTTTCTATAGGAAAAATTTCTCAGAATCTGAGACTTTTTCTATTGGAAAAATGTCTCAGAATCTGAGAATTTTTCTATAGAAAAAATGTCTCAGAATCTGATACTTTTTTCATCGGAAAAATTTTTCAGAATCTGAGGCTTGTTCTATAGGAAAAATGTATTAGATTCCGAGACATGTTCCATAGGAAAAATGTCCCAGAAACTGTGATGTCTCAGAAGCTTCGACTTTTTCTATAGGAAAAATGTATTCGAATCTGAGACTTTTTCTATTGAAAAAATTTTTGAAAATCTGAGACTTTTCTATAGAAAAAATGTCTTAGAATCTGGCAATTTTTCTTCAGAAAAATGTCTTAAGATGTCTTAATTTAAAATTTTTGAAAGAAAAATTATCAGAAAAAAATGTTGGGCCCCCTGCGAAATAAAATCCTGGATACGCCCCTGATGTCACTCATACGCGATGGTATTCAAAAACACGTTATTCAAAACATTTTCAAATGAGTACTGAAATATGTAGTCGTATGATTAACGTTTATACACTTTTTTAAAATGTTACTCATACGCATCAGTATTGCATACACATTCTAAGATGTTGTTATTCTTCGATTTTTTTTTTTGTCCAGGTAAAAGATAGAGTTAAATTGCCAAATGATGAATTTTAGTGAAATGTTAGGGGAACAAATGTGTAGTATTTTGTTATTATTTTAAGCAAGGTTGGTTACCGAAACGAAAAACTGTAAGGTTTATAGTAACAATTAGTATTTTATTTCGATAACGGTATCGGCATTAAGAACGTTTCGGTAACGGTATTACCGGTATTATTTTAATAAATAACACTAGTTTGTAGAGATTTTGATCCACGACATCCTGCATTTATTTTCCATGTTTTATATTATGCTTAATTCGAAAATTTACTCCAAAGTTTCAAAAGTAAAACAGTTTTCGAGATAGTGGCAACTTTTAAAATTTTCATCTTTTGAAAAAGGTGGTTTTACAGAAAATAAAATATCTCCGGAAATTATTAGATTTCATTGCTTTTGGTTTTAAAATAATGGTAATTCAGTGATCTTCCATACAACATTTTTCAATCTGAGCATGGACTTAGAAGCTATTATTCGATATATCGACAATTTTCCTCCAATTTAACCGAAATAATAATTGCATTGTAAATTTTACAAAAAAAAAAAAAAATAAATTCGTTTTTCTCTTTGCATTTCAAGTCTGATCTAATAAGAAGAAATTAAGATCGATTTTCAAAAAATCCGTTGAAAATTGTACAAGTTATACGCATTTGAGTAAAAATGTAGAAATTCGATTTTATAAATTTTTAGTTTATTGAGTTAAGATTAACACCTGTTTACAAATTTTAAAAAATTGTTTGATTCACGATATTTAACTCTTGTTTTCCATGTGAATCCGAAAATGAAGTCAAAAAGAAAAAAGTTCAAAATTAGGAACGTTTTTAAGATATTGCCAAATTCCATATTTAAAAAAGGGGTTTGACATAAATAAAATATCTTCGGATAAAATTGGGGGATTTGAATTTTTTTAATTTTGAATTAAAGCTAATTAATTACTTTATCAATTCTCTGTACTATATCTGATTATCGCCTAAGAATCTATTCATCGATATATTGACAACTCTACTTCAATTCAAACGAAATTTAGAAAAAAGTTAATTCTATTGCAAATTTTACTCACCCAGGAAAATTTTTCAGAACCAACACTTGTTCTAGAACAGGTTCTTTGGTAACCATACACTATTCCACTTCAATTATTCGGAACAAGTTAAGTGAAAATTATTGTGAAGCTTGTTCTCTGCAATCAAAGTTTCATAACATTTTGGTTCTCAGGAATTAAAAAAAAATTATGTGTCAAAAAAATTTAAAAATAAATATCAATTTATTTTTGTTAACCAAGGAAAAAACACGAAATTCTATTGAAATAGCAGGATATAATCATGAAAATTGTTGAAACAACGGTAAGTAAATTACATTTTCGTTGTCTGGGTCGGGTCAAATACTAATAATATTATGTTTTTTTATTTTTGTTTGCAGAAAATCCATGTTCTGGTATGTCATTATTGGAAGGCCCCAAATGCAACTTAGGAGGCGAAAAAGGATAAATGTGTGTTAAAAAAATGTAAATATTTCATTTATATATGATTGTCTTTATCTTTGTTAAATAAATTAATGCAATTCAATATATTTCTTTAATTCTTATTTCTGTTCCAAATTTTACTTCTAGAACCGATTCCGAAGAAATATGTATGTTCTAATTTTGCTTACAAACACCTGTTGCTTTTGGGACAATCCCTTTGTTAAAAGAATCGGTGTTGCACAAGAATTAGAACAGGTTCTAGGGAAGTATAAGTTGTTCCACAATCGGTTCTTTGCAACCGAAAATTTTGCTGGGCAGTTAAATGTTTTTTAAATTTTATTTCTGAATGTAAAGTTCAAGTCCGAATTAAAACGAAAAGGATAAGAGGTTTAAAAAAATCTGTCAAAAATTGTAGAAAATTAAATTTAAAATTGTATTTTAAATTAAAATTATTAAATTTTTAAATTAAAATTATTAAATTTTATAAGGGTTCAAGTTGAAAAAATGCAGAAGAAAAATTGAATTTCTAAAAATTATAGACATTTCTGGTATTTCCTATACCGGTTTCAAACACCCCAGTTAGTGTCATCTTCAGTAGGATTTTAAATGTCGGTTTGTCTTGTTAATGAAAACTGTTTTTTATATATGTGAATATTTATAGTTTCTACAGAATAAATTTTGACAGTTTCCAACACTACAATTCTATTTCTAGCAATCTCAACCTCACCTAATACTTTCTTTCAACTTTTTTGCCTCTTACATTATTTTGCAAGGGTTACCAACATGATCTGGAATTGCAGACACAAATAAGGGAATTTGCTTTTTCTGTTTCGGAGACGTGCCTAATGGCGACATATTTTATCAGTAATTTTATTTGGTTTTTTCTGTAAGTACAGATCGAGCACGGGCTCTAATTATATTTGTTATAAGGGTTCAAGTTGAAACAAGTAAGAAAGCTATATTCGGCTGTGCCGAATCTTTAAATACCCTCCACAATGTTAACCAATGCACTATGGTTTCGCGGACGACCTTTGTTGGCCAAAATTCAATTTTCTCAAAATGGATTTTATAGAAAGTCGTAAACACTTACAAACTCATTTATTGTTCAAAAACAAATTTAGCTAAAAATAAAAAAAAAGTATTTTTTTAAATTTTTTCAATTAATTTTTTGAGTTTAAATACAAAAAATTTTTTATAATATTATACATGGAAAACAAAAAAATTATAACAATTTTTACCACAAAACCTATTTAAAACCAAAATTTTTTACATTTTTGTAATTTTGGCCAAGAAAAGTGATAATCGGAACTATAGTGCAATGCAAATATTTAAAAAACAAAAAAAAATATTTTATAAATGAAGGGCTTATTGTAAAAACTCGATAAGCAACATTTCATTTTATGGTGGTTTGTGCCTTAAAACTTTTGAAATAATGTAGAAAAAATTTCTTTTGCAGAACTTGTATTCTCAAGATACTTGTACGAAGGGCTTAAGCTTGACTTCTGCCAAAAATTTGTCAATGGAACATCAGTAGAAAGCGAAAAACACCAAAAAATAAAATGTTGCTTATCAAGTTTTTGCAGTAAGCCCTTCAAATATGTATGTATGAAAATTATATAAAAATTATATAAAACCAACCACGTGGCACGTGTATGACACATACTACGTATTTTTAACTTCTTTTGATACAAATAACAACAAGCCAAACAACCATCAACAACTACAAAAACGCGCTGCCACGCCATATCATAGAGGTTTATATTGAAACTCATCTCAATTGCTCATAGCTTCTTAACCCCTGAACCGATTTTGCCATAATTGGTACCAAAATAACCAGAAGAACGTTGAGAACAATAAAATAAGAACCTATTTAAAATTTTATTTGAATATGTCAACCATGAGCCAAGATAAATCATTTTAAAATTTTGGGTTAAATGGCTGGTGCCACGCCCCATTGTGCGATTCGGCCCAAATTTTTTGTGAGTGTTAGGAATGATAAAATTACATTAAATTCAAAGTTTCGTTTACATTCATTTAACAGGTGTCAAGTTATAGCATTTATTTTGTGTAAAATTCACATTTTCACTCATCAAAATTTACATTTTCACTCATAACTTTTAAAATACTTAACCGATTTAAAAAAAAAAAACCATTAGATTCTGCCTAGGAGAATTACGCAACTTTTGGTACCCCAGGCGTTTAAATCGGTTCTGGATTATAGCCAAAAACGTGATTTCAACAGACAGACAGACAGACGGACGGACAGACAGACAGACAGACAGACAGACGGACATCGCTAGATCGACTTAGAATCGATCAAGGATCATTAATATATATACTTTATGGGGTCCTAAACCAATATTTCAATGTGTTACATACGGAATGACAAACTTATATATACCCTCTATCACTAGAGTGGAGGGTATAAAAATGCAGAAGAAAAATTGAATTTCTAAAAATTATAGACATTTCTGGTATTTCCTATACCGGTTTCAAATTTTAATTAAATTATTTTTTTTAATTGTTTTAATTTAAAAGTTTTTTAGTGTGTACTCGTTTGATTAAAATAATGTTTAGTATTGTTAACGTTGTCTTTAATAAATTGCATCTACTATAGAAAAGTTTCTATTGTATTGTCGCCCACTGGATACTATTTGGGGGCTTCGACCGATATTTTGATGAGTAACACATGGATTGACATAATAAACCCCCATACTGAGGTTGGAGGGTATAAAAAAATTAAAAAAATAGAGTTACTTAGAGGTTGGTTTAGTTCTTCAAGGGAGACATTTTCCCCTAGTCCGATTCTTCCCATTTTTGAACTTAACAATTCTATGACCGTATTCGTGCTAACAAGCGCAGATGCAACTTTTAGGGTTTTTACGGCGCCATGAAAAATTACCCCAATGCAAAATGGCCCCAAAACGAAAATGAAAAATGGCCCCAAATTTTAATATGGAGTACAACAACACGAAAATTTGGGGTAATTTTTCCTAGCTTTTTGGGGCAATTTTTCCTTTTAATTTTGGGGCCATTTTTCATTTCTATATGACCCCAAAATTAATAGGGTAATTTTTCATTTTTTGATTTGGGGTTATTTTGCAGAATGAATAATGGCCCCAAATTTAATAAAAATAATAAAATTATTTTCACATAATCCCCGTCGTATTTAAATTAAGACTTTTAACAATTGGCATGCATTTATTAATATGTGTACAAAATCTGTTTGAAATTTTTTTTTTTGCTTTAAAGTTTTTCTGCGTAGCGGCCTTAGGTCGGACTTAAGGATAACAAACATTTAACTCACCCTCTCCGCAAAATAAAGTTTTTTTGGGCAGCAGTACTTTATGTTTTAATATTTTAATACAACAAAACAAAAATCTGAAGTGGCAAAACAAAAAGTAGGAAGGAACTTGGATAGATTATTTGAAATGTTAATTTCATTTTGGTATAGGTTTTAAGTGGTTGCTTACGCTTTACGTCAGCACACATGTACTCTGAGGTCCGTTGGTCTTTCGGTATTATAAAAACCTACTTAAATTTTATTTCCGAGTTACTTAAAAGTTAATTATTTTATTTTTTTTGAACTTTAAAAGCATATAGGTGTGAAGAAAGCGCCGCAGGCGAAAAATTTTTACAAGAGATTTTAACAAAAAATTAAAAAAAAATCGCGCGATTTTTTTTTAATTTTTTGTTAAATTCTCTTGTAAAAATTTTCCGCCTGCGGCGCTTTCTTCACATCAATAGGCGTACGGACATAGCGCCCAAGTGCATATCGCCCAATTTAAAAAAGTCATTCCACCCAAAAAAAATGTGTGTTAGTTGTTGTTGCAAAATTTTTTGGACGATATGGCCATTATTTTTGGGTATCTTAACAATTTTCTTTAAATTTATATAAATTATCAAAAATGTCATATTACCCAAATATCAAAATGTTATATTTATAAAATGCCATAGCACCCAAAAAATTAATCATAAAACTCACCAAAATTGTTTTTTTTTTAACACAATATTTTAAAGTTTTTATGCGTAGCCGGCCTTCGGCCGGGCTTAGGGATTACAAAATCCATGCATTAAACCCACCCTCTCCGCAAAGTAAAGTTTTCTATGGTAGCAGTCCTTTACGCTACCAAATTTGTTATGCCTCAAAAAGGCCTGATAACCAAAATAGCTTTGGTTGGCGTACGGACATAGCACCCAAGTGCATATCGCCCAATTTAAAAAAGTCATTCCACCCAAAAAAATTGTGTGTTAGTTGTTGTTGCAAAATTTTTTGGACGATATGGCCATTATTTTTGGATTTTTTAACAATTTTCTTTAAATTAATATAAATTGTCAAAAATGTCATATTACCCAAAATGTCATAGCACCCAAAAAAATAGAAAAATAATCATAAAACTCGCCAATATTGTTTTTTTTAACACAATATTTTAAAGTTTTATGCGTAGCCGGCCTTCGGCCGGGCTTAGGGATTACAAAATCCATGCATTAGACCCACCCTCTCCGCAAAGTAAAGTTTTCTAGGTAGCAGGCCTTTACACTATCAAATTTGTTATGCATCAAAAAGGCCTGATAACCAAAATAGCTTTGGTTTGCAGAGAGGGTGGGTTTAATGCATGGAGTTTGTAATCCTTAAGCCCGGCCGAAGGCCGGCTACGCAGAAAACCTTTATTACAAAAAAACAAATCATAGAAGTCGTAATTTCGACATTTCGCCCAAAAAAAATATTTTGGATTTTTTGACAATTTTGTTTTGGGAGAAATAACATTTTTAGACCTATCATTTTGGGCTATATGTCGCAGCTTGGGCGATATGACATTTACGGGTTTGGGCGATAAGACCTTGGGCGCTATGTCCGTACGCCGCTTTGGTTTGCAGAGTGGGTGGGTTTAATGCATGGAGTATGTTATCCCTAAGCCCGGCCGAAGGCCGGCTACGCAGAAAACCTTTATTACAATAAAACAAATCATAGAAGTCGTAATATCGACATATCGCGCAAAAAAAATATTTTGGATTTTTTGACAATTTTGTTTTGGGAGAAATAACATTTTTAGACCTATCATTTTGGGCATTTACGGTTTTGGGCGATAAGACCTTGGGCGCTATGTCCATACGCCACATCAATATGCTTTCAAAGTTTTTCAAAAGAAATATGTATTATTGCTACTGCCATTATACAGAATCCTAGAAACGATAAGTCATCAAAGAATATATTTGATTCCAACTTCTTCGAGTGGGTTAATAAAATAGATATATTTTTTACCTTTGCTAAATTCACTTAATTATATGGAAGTACTTACACGGGTGCTTTAAAGATATGAATAATCATGAGAACTATAATGGGTGCCAAAATCAAATCATACCGAAAATCCAATGATGTAAACCCACCATAAGCAGCAGCCCGAAAGCGTTAATAATATCTTTCATGTCGTTAATACAACTCAAAAGTTTTAAATAAAAAAAAAATAATTTCATTGGGAGTTATTTTAAATTTATAATTATTAATTACAATTTATAATTATTGACTGAAATTAAATGAAATTGACTGAACGAAAATTTTATTTATAATGGTTTGGGAAGAATACATATTTTTTTTTTTGGGGTCATTTTTCATATTGCAATTTGGGGCCTTTTTTCATTTTCAGAAAAATGGTTTTAATTTTTTGGGGCATTTTTTCACACAGAATTGGGGCCATATTTCATATTTCAAAGTGGGGTGAAATTTCATTTTCAAAAAGACCCCAAAACTGGCGCCATTTTTATTTTTGGCGTTGGGGCCATTTTGCATTGGGGCCATTTTTCAGGGTGCCGGTTTTTACAGAAAATTGTTATTCTACAAGGAATTTTTTTTTTAGTTTGTAGCTCTTGTTTTCAAGATTTTTTATTAACCTCAAATTAAATTTGTTTAAAGAAATTTCTTTATGACGTCTCTTTTACAGAAACATTTCCAGATTGAAAGTCTCAGAACTTGACAATAGATGAAATTCTAACTCACTTTTATAAATAGGTATAGTCTCAGAATTTTGCACAGAAGTCTCCGATTCTAAGACAACTTCAACTATCATTAAAAAAAGTGAGATAGTAAAAACAGCAGATTCTAAGAAATTTTATCTTTAAAAAAAGTCTCAGATTCTGATCAATTCTTAGAAACCGAAAATTTTTCATTAGGAAAAAAGTCTCGGATTCTAAGACATTGAATTGAGGATTTTTTTTTGTATTCGAATTAAAAAAAAATTTCCCCCCTCTCCCAAACTCAAAAGCAGTACCCGCCGCTGGTCAGAACATCGTTTTTGGAATCATTTTGGACAATATTTTAATAAAATTCCAGAATTGCAAACTGTTAGAATCAGCGGGGACACCCCGATAACTAACTGCATTATTAAATAATTATAATTATATTTTGTTTTAATTTATCACTAGCAGCATTTGTGCTGACCTCCTTTCTGTATTAAATGTTTCGCATAATTTTCAGTTTATTTTAATAAGCTAAACAAAAAAATCGTGATTAAAATTTATAACAAATAAACTTAAAAAACATTTATTAAGATAATAATAAAACACACACACTTAGAACACACCAAAATACAAAAGGTAGTTTTTATTGTAAATTTAACACATTAATATTAGTAAAGCTACTCGTACTTCATACCGGCAGCACTCTAATATGATTAAACACGTTTTTTTTTCGTGTTGTTTTCTTTTTTATGCCGCAGTCATAACATAAATCAACTGGAAAACATTATAACACTTTTATATATTTTACGCTTTATTTTTTGCCGTGCACCGGGGGAACATTTCTAATGCTGAATACAATATGAACATTAGTCGTTTAAACACTATGGGGGGATATTTTGTTGGAGCAAACAATACATTTATACTGGCGACAATAACTACATACAGTAGATGTGAAATAATAAATGAAACAACAAAAAGTTATTACATACTAAACAAAAAAAAAAAATAAACTAAATCATATACGTACATATGTTAGCAGTATTCAGGTCTTTTAAATAATTAATTCGTAAGTTTTAAGAGCAGGTTTTATTATTTTTTTTTTTCAATTTCTTTTTAAAAATTACACTTCAAATACAATTTGTTATTTCTCAGCCCATTTTTTTAAAATTAGATACTGACTTTTAAATAAAATGTAACTACACTCAAAAAATTATGTCATTAACTGTTTGTAGGTTATTTAAAAGGTTTTCCGTTTAGTCGTTTTTAAAAGAAAAAACATTTGTTTGATGTTCAGTTTTTATTAATGACTACTTCTGTCCTTTGTTTCAAAAATAACCAACTAAAAAATAAAGACTTTCATTAACATTTAATCTTTAAAGTCATTTATTTTTGTTCTGTAAGTAAAAACTACTGATTATTCTTTAAATTTTTATTGATTTGTGTAAGTAATTTTTTTTTAAATTGTTGGTATTTTTTAATGAGGTATCATTAGTTTTTACCAACACAAGTAGGTTATTTTTTTGTAGAAAAAAAAATTCAAAAAATTATTTATAGAAATATAAAAACATGTTTGTATCAAGTGACTTTGGCACGATGGGTAGAGTGTCTGCCCAGAATGTAGTTGGTTGCGGGATCGATTCCCCAAAATGTTATTAAAAATTTTTAAAAAAATATTTCAATAGAAAATTGTATAAAATAACCTACGAAAACATTAATTTTTAATGGTTTGGTAGGTTATTTTTTTTGGAATTTGTTGGTAAAAATAACAGAACTATCATTATTTTTTAATGTTTTTTAGGAGATTTTTTT
>CAWUER010000660.1:117345-230237 GCA_963921195.1 Pegoplata infirma | reverse complement strand
TTTCCACTTTAGTTTCAGAAAATACAAATTATATTACAAAAAATGTCCAATCATATTTTAGACTCTCCAATTATATTTAAAAATGTCCAATAATATTTCAAAAATTTCCAATATAATTGAAAATTTTTGAAATATAATTAAACATTTTTTGGTTATAAATGGTAATATCTGAAATACACTCAAAAAAAAAGTGAACTAAAATCTGGGAAAATTAACTGAATTTTGAGAAAAAGAGGGAATGATTTGGCTCCAAAGATTTTTTTTCTTGGTTTTAGTTCTTAATTTTCCCAAAAATAAGGAAAACCAAGTTATTTAATTTTAAGCCAATTTTAACAAGAAAATGGGAAAAATTATACTTCACATTTTAGAAATAGATTGGGTCTAGACCCTGGACCCTTGGGTTCGGACCCCATTTAACTCAAGACCCTGTTGGGTCCTTTAAGGGCCCCCATAGATTTTGAACCAAAACTTGTGTCCGTTTCGCTCTAACTTGCTTAGTTTTTGAATAACGGTGATAAGGGGCCTGATAGGGTCTTGAGTATCTTAAAAACTGGATAACTCAAAAACTATTAATCGGAGGGCTTTCGGGTATTTTGCGGAAGTGTTCTACGAGTCAAGAGCTACAAAAATGCCGTTGGACCTTTTCTCGTGTTGGCAGTATTTACCGAGATATGTGCATATATAAAATCTCGGGAATTTCAAATTTTAGATCTAAAATTAGGGTCTTGAGACCCCGACAGATATGCAGAGCTAGGCTATTCCATATTTTTCTTTGTAGTCTTTCTTTTGAAAATTTCATCCGTTTCGCTCTATCTCGCTTAGTTTTCGAGATATCGCCATTTTGAATTTTTAACTAAATTCTAAGAAGTTATTTACTAAATTCTCAGAAGTCATTAACTAAATTCAAAGAAGTACACTTCCTCAACAGGGATGCCAACTTAGTGCTTTTCGCGCTAGATCTAGTGCTTTTTGATGTGTCAAAACGCGAAAATTTGTGGTCTAGTGCCAAATTAGAAAAAAGCACTAACTTAGTGCTTTTTAAATTTTCAGTTAGTGCTTTTAGTGCTTTTTAAAATTAATTTTTATAGCCTCCAAACAAAGTTTGGCGGTATACTTACTTTTTTTATTTCGAGTGCATCTCATCGGACACCCCACAAAGTATATATTTTATTGATTTTTTATCC
Source organism: Pegoplata infirma (assembly GCA_963921195.1). Classification (NCBI taxonomy): domain Eukaryota; kingdom Metazoa; phylum Arthropoda; class Insecta; order Diptera; family Anthomyiidae; genus Pegoplata; species Pegoplata infirma. Next base: position 229,053 of record CAWUER010000660.1, on the reverse strand, counting down.
ATTCAAAGACATTTTTTGAATGTCCGTCTGTCTGTCTGTGGCAAGCAGTATGCAGTTCAACTAAAGCCCACTTCAGACCATAATACTGAGTAGTAAGAAAATACGTATCTTAAATAATACGAAATTTTCTCCGCTTGTCAAAAAATCTTTTAAAAAATCCTTTGCGTATTTACACCATCACATCTTAAATATTATCAAAATAAATACAACCCTGATCTTATGAAAAACGTATACGTTTTCTCATTTTTAGAGAAATTTCTAAAAATGAGAATACGTATCCGCTTGTCATTTTTCAATCCGTATTTCTCTTGGTTTTATACCGATTTGTGTTTACACCATACTATTTTATTACAAATATTATAGTCTGAAGCCACCTTAAGCAGTATGCAGTTCAACTAATATTTGAATTCTTTGCTGGGTGAAGTTCAAAGACTAAATTTGGCTTTTGAAGCGGAAAATGCATACCATGTAAAATTGTACAACGATTTATATCGGTTGACCAAATTTTAACCAACAAACTTATCATTTTTTTTTTTTTACTTTTTTATCAATTTACAAAAACAGTCCAGTGCTTTTTTACCCGCTTTTTCAAGCAAATTTACGCGTTTTTACCCGTTTATAAAATTTTTGTGCGCGTTTTACTCTTAAATAGTTGGCATCTCTGTTCCTCAATTCAAAGAAGAGAAATACGATGATGTTTTTTTTAGTAAATTTTAACTAAACTTGAACTAAATTGTTTTTTAAGAAATATGTCTTAAAAATAAAGATACGATTCTTAGATTTGTGGAAAATTTCTTTGGCAGTAAGAATTTTTTTCCTAATATTAAAAAAATCCATTTAAAGAAAACTTTGAACTAATTATAAGTAAATGAACTAAAATTTTTTCCTCATAGTTAAGAAAATTTCTCATTTTTAAGTTAAATTTATTAAATTTTAGGAAAATTAATGATAAATTTTCAAAGACATTTTTTCCTATATTTTAGTTATGTCTTTTTTTTCAGTGTATAAATGGAAGTTTCTGAAATATAATTTGAAATTTGCGAAATATAATTGGAAATTTTTTAAATGTAATTAGATCTCTTAGGCGATACTTCTTTCAAATGCTTGCAGGAGGTCAACTGATTTTTAGAAATATTTCAGATTTTGTAATTTGTATTTCAGAAATAGTTAAATGTTCTTCGTCTTTATTCTGCTTAAATAGCTCTAAAAAGATACATGAATTCACTGCATCTTTATAGCGATTTTTTCAGCGCTCTAAAGAGATGTCAATTCAGAGCTTCTTAAGATCGCTTTTTCGGTGTATCAACTAGCGCTCTAAAGTGTGACATCGCCTTAGAGAATCATGCATGAATTCAGCAGGTTTGGATGTGTCCAAATTTTTTTTGGAATTTTTTTCTTATTTATTTAACAAAATTTTTAAAAGATTAAAAAAAAATATTTTTTTCTCCAAAAAACGCTAACTAAAACTGCTTGTAGAGGACAAAAATTTCTTTCCTAAGTTTTTTTATAACTTTTCCCGTTATCAGCTCGAAAATTCGCACCGACTTTTTGGTATTAGTTAACGATGTTCGCAAATATGCATATCATCGACCCACCATACTTCTCATGTTATACATTCACATTTTTTGCCCCCAGTTAAGATACACTCGACGACCCAAAGTTTGTGGCACAGTGTCATAAAACGATTTCTATAAAAATATTTAATTAAGATGCTTAATTAAATAAAAACCTTGAATTTCATTCTTAAACTTTTTTGTCTTTATATTGTCCCATTTATTTAACTATTCAAAATCTTTTTTCTTTTGTAGTTCTACTTTCCTCTTAAATATTTCTATTTGAAACAAAAGCAAAAAAAAAATGGGCTTCACAAAAAGATAAAACAAAAACGAGAAAGGGATTGAATGCAGAACGAAAGAAAAAAAAAAGAAAATTTTAATTACTTTAAGTGATTACGTTCGTTAATTACAAAAAATTGCGGTCATTCAAGCGAAAAATCTTTCAACAACCATTTTTCGTTTTAACCATGACAAATACTATATGAAAGTACAAAATACAAAAGGCTCTTGCACATAAGACTGACATTTTTTTAAATATTTTTTGACATGGGATTTTCATTGACTATCGGGTGAATTTAAGGTAAATCGAAAGATGTTAATATTTTTCAAAAGAGATTTCAAAGACTTTTTAATTAATTAAAAATAAATGCGTCGCAAAATTTAAATATATTAAAATATCTGTTAGTTATTAATTCATGACACTGGTTAACATCGTTTAATTTACATCAAATTTGCACTACAGCTTACAATTAGTGGAATTTGAAAGTTAAACATTTTTCTTCATAGAAAAAAATGTCAGTCTAAAGCACATACTAACACTCAAACACAACGAGATACATTCACGCATATTTTGGAATGCAGACGAAAAGAAAAACCCTTACATTTGCATACTTTCACATACCCAAAGGAATTATAAAGAAACGGTATAGAAAGTCAAAGAACACTTTAATACTGAATCTTCGGAGGTATAAATTTAGCGTAAATTTGCTTTAAACATTTGAGGGCAGATATTACATATTTTCAGTATTCCTTTAGAAATTTGGACACTAAAACACAAATAATTGTGTTTTTAACATTTGCAAACAGAAAAAATCGCCAAATTTAAAAAAAAAATTAGCTATAATTAAATTATAACATATTTTAAACAAGTCAGAAAATTATAGTCAGTCAATACCGACCATAAAATACCCTACACCAGTGTTTCCCGGAAAATGGGTACCAAGTCCAAACATGGACCAATTGGGTCTATCATTTATAAAATCTTTAACAAGTGTAGAAAAACTCACATACCAAATTTGAGTGAAATTGGCTTATATTTGTTGCAAATAAACCGCTTTTAGTAATATCGGGCAAAATTTACATATGGGGCCTAAGTCCAAAAATGGTCCGATTATAATCAGATTTTTGGGTTATTAAATTATGCGTTAAATACACACAAACAAAATTTTAATCAAATGTTTTCTATTTTCATCAAATTTTATAGATTTATGTGAATATCGGGAGGGTGTGGGGTCTACAAGAAGAACTGGTCCGATTCCTTTAAAATTCGGAACGATGATTTGTGAATACAAAAAACGTTTAGCAGCCAAATTTTGAAAGGATATCTATTAAAATACGGTTGTTAGGGAAATTTGACCCAAATTTAAAGAGGACGTTTGTATAGGAGCTAGGTCAACACATGGACCGATTTTTTCAAATTTCAATAGCGTCCGTCCTTGGGTCAAAAAACCTTACGTTTCAATGGAAAGACGGACATCGCTAAATCGACTCAAAAAGTGATTCTGAGTCGATCGGTATACTTAAAAGTGGGTCTAGGAACAATATTTCGGGTAGTTACAAACATCAGCCCAAACTCAATATACCCTGTACCACAGAGTGGTGTAGGGTATAAATAGTTTTGACTTAAATGTTTTTTTTGTAAGCGTTGTAAAAATTTGGATTTTCCGGGTTTTAATGTCCCAAAGATTACACCGTCCGAAAAATTTCAGTTTTTTTTATCAATGCGCGTTTTCGAGAAGCTTGCAATAAAAAATTCACTATAGAAACAAATCCCAGCAGAAATTTTGCTGAACTGGCAAGAGCTTTTGGAAAGGAAACTCGAGTCAAGGAGCATCCAAACCTGCTGAATTCATGCATGATTCTCTAAGTCGATGTCACACTTTAGAGCGATAGTTGGATACACCGAAAAAGCGCTCTTAAAATGCTCTGAATTCACATCTCTTTAGAGGGCTGAACAAATCGCTTTAAAGATGCAGTGAATTCATGTGTGTCTTTTAAGCAGAATAAAGTTGAAGCATATTTGACTATTTCTGAAATATAAATTACAAAATCTGAAACACAATTGACTATTTTTGAATACAATTGAAAAATCTTAAATACAATTGACTAATTCTGAAAATCAGTTGACTATTTCTGAAATACAATTAAAAACGTATTTTGAGGTATTGTGATTGTGGTATTGTTAAAAGATTAAAAATTTTTATGTCAAAAAAGTTCAAAGTCCCGATTACACCATTTAAACTTTTATTTCAGAAAACACAAATTATTTATTTATTGAATTTTTAACATATAATTACAAATCATATACTTATTTAACCTAACCGAGACGGGTGACTATGACCATTGTCTCGTTGTAGCGAAACAGACCAAGGCCTCTGGTGGGAATCCAAAATGGAAATGGTGTACTCAAATTTTTTTTTTCATTTAAAATGTGTTAAAGGTGTTATGATTGAAGCACTCTTTGCAGCGCTGATAAATGCGCAATAATGATGCAGTCAAATCATGTGTCTTTGTCCAAAACTCATGGTTTTTCATTCAAAAAATGTTAAATATATTTTAAGGGAAAGCATGTGTGAAATTTTATCAAACTATATTTTTATACCCTCCACTTAGTGATAGAGGGTATATATAAGTTTGTCATTCCGTTTGTAACTCATCGAAATATCGGTCTGGGACCCCATAAAGTATATATATTCATGATGCCCGATCGATTTTAAGATATTCTAGCGATGTCCGTCTGTCCGTCTGTCCGTCTGTCTGTGGAAAATGCTCTCGCGGACAAAATATTGCACAGAGATGACTGAAACTTAACATATATATTGGAAGTTCTCCCGAGAAGTTTGGTATTGCATTTGAGCGATATCGGTTCAGCGGTTCAAAAGTTATGAACGAAAATGTAAGCACACCTCAAAATTTCAGTACATTCAACATAACCTAAAAATACAAAATGCTTTAATTCGGCTTCTGGTTGACATATGTTAACGTAATTGAAAACCAAATGTTATTTAACACGAACATATTTTTGGGCAAAAAAAAAAAAATCGCGGATTTTTTTTTTTACCAAAATTTTTTTTCGCGGAAATTTTTTTTAAATTTTTTTTTTTTTTTCAATAGTAATTTCCTTTTAAATAAAGTTGTTTGCAATAATCTTTTTGAAATTGTGGAGGGTATCACTACATTTGGCAAGGCCGAATTTAACTTTTTTACTTGTTTTATTTTAAGTTTTATATAAAAAATCTTAACAAAAAATTTTAATTTTTTCCCCTTACTTTTACTGCATCCTCAAGAGCGCTCTTTGGATGCGCTTCGGTATGCTATAAAGGGATCACGATTTGTTTTTGCTGGGATCATTCTAATTAATAAAAAAACATTTTCGTGTCTGAGATTTTTTTAAATAATTCGCGTTTTTTGCAAAAAATTAAAAAAAAAAAATATATTGTGTTTCACAAAAATATTGATGAAAACAAAAATTTTTGAAAAAAAAATATATTGATGAAAAAAAAAAAAATTGATGAAAAAACTATTGATAAAAAAAATACTGGGGGGAAAAAATATTGATGAAAAAAAAATAAAAAAATTATGAAAAATAATTACGTTACTTTTTTTCGCCAGCTGGTGATACGAACCCGATATCAAGCTTTCTAATATGGCACTTAATTTTTAGTTTATTTGGATACGATTCGCTTTTAACTCTTTACTCTGCTTTTAACTCTTTAGGTCGTTAAATTCGAAACTGTTTTCATACTCCGTTGATATGAAATGACCCATAAATATAGTACTTGTGCTTACTATCAAAAATATTTTAACACAACCTCGAAAACTGTGCCGATATAGGCAGTCTCATTTTCTCGATTAAACGACTTTTACCGATTACTTGAATATCATCGTATCTAGAAAGTTTATGTTGCATTATAAATTGTTTAACTGACAAATAAAAACGATGAAATAAAATATTGTAACATAAAATATGAATTGTGAGTTTTGTGTTAAGACGTGCATAAAATATGGTCTTTACATAGTATGACTATAAGAAACGCTAATAATATATACAGATACAGTAAAGATCATATAAATACTCAGAAAAATTTTAATTGTAAATTTTTAAAATATCCAATTTTTATTGTTCAGAAAGTTCTTTTTAGGCTGCATAAAAAAATGTTATCTATTAACACATCTAAAACCATATTTGTACACAGAAAATTAAATCGTCAAATTTAAATCAACAAACAGCAATTGTAAATCCACCAAACGTGATATCAACCAAACATTTAGTAAAAACGGCCGCCTGTTAATCTATAATACAAATCTTCGATTTTGTATTCCACCATTGTAAAACTATAACGGTTCTATCATTAGAACCATTAATCAAAAATATGTAAACAAACATAAAACCCATTGGCACAGACTATATACAGACTCGACAGCAGAGTTTTATAACAAAAAATGGGGAAAACAGAGCGGTTTTAGCTAGATTAAAGCTAACATGGCAACACTTTCTATGAATTAGGAGTGAGTGACACAATAAAAACTAGAGTTTGCAAATATAGAATTTTCCTAATCGCGATTACGATTAAAAAAATTACCGTTAATAGCAATTATCGATTGAGTTTTTTAAATAAATATAATTGCAATAGTTTATTTTAAAAAAGCTCTTTTAAAATTTACATTTCAGAATGTACGAAAATACAAAAATAAATATTTTATGCAATAAAATTATATTTCCACACTAAATGGCGTTTTTGGTTTTTCAATTTTTTAAAAACTAGGCTAATGGTGGTTAATATTGGAAAAATTGTTAAAATTGTGTCGAGTTCCCTTGATTAAATATTTATCAAATTTATGAAATGCACCACAATCGCAAAAATTAACATTCATGTATATTTATGGGCCTTCTACTATTTTTTTTTTATTTTGGGAAATTTTCAGAAACCGTATTGAAAGTTTTAATTTTTTAAAAAAGTCAATTTATCAAAAATCACACAAAAAAAAATCAGTAGGGCATTTTTCGTCTTTTTCGAGAAAATCGCATTTGAATATTGGATTTCAAAAAAATTCTATAATTCTCTTGTATTTTATTGTGTCAACACCGCGTATGAGTAACGACTATTTGCGAAACCAATGAATTTTCGTTACTCATACGCGGTGTTGGCACTATAAAACTGAAGAGCTAATTGTGTGAAAATTTATAAGGAAATTTAGAAAGAGCGTCTTTAGTCTGAAATAGAGATGGGGGCGTGAGTGATTTTTGACTCACACTCACTCACGCTCACGACAGGAATTTTTGAATCACGCACACTCACTCACGAGCATATTTTTTCTACTCACATACTCACTAACAATCACGTGAGTAAATTTAATACGACTCACACTCACGTGCACTCACGCATGCTTGACTCACACTCACGTAGACTCACACTCACAAAACGCTTATTTATACAAAATAAAAATTTTCAAAAACTAAAATTTCAAAAATCTTTCAAAATTTTCAACAAAATTTAAAGTTCAGCGAAATTTTTTTTTTCATTTTTCGGGACGAAATTTTAAGTAACGCCAAATTTTACAATTTTGTTGTTGCTTTTTTGGTACGAAAGGAAATATGAAGAGAAATAAATCACGCAAAAAAATTGACTCACGCACACTCACTCATGTAAAAATCTTACTCACGCACACCCACTCACACAATTTTTTTCTCCACTCACACTCACTCACAATCACGTGAGTAAAATTGAATTCAGTCACACTCACACGTGATCACGCGTGAATCACGCTCTAATCTGCTCATGTGCCCATCTCTAGTCTGGAACCATAGAAAAAACTAAATTTTTTGATAGTACTTCATGCCAGAATTTTTTGACCAAATCTGGCCAAATCCTTTTGGATTATTTTTAAAACAAATTTGTGGGGTTACTAAGATGAAAATTAATCAACAACTCAGTCAAGTAATTTTTTTTCAAAATTATTTTATCATGACAACAAATAGTTTTTGTGTTTGTAGAATTTTTTGTTGAAAAAAAATATATATTTTTTATGTTTGTCAGATCAACAAATTATGTTTGCACTAAAAAAAAACACTTTGTAAAATTACAAGAAAAATTTGTAACTTTTTTTTGTTTGCTACAAAATTTCCTAGTAATTTTACAAGATTTTTACCAATAATTTTGTAATTTTACAAAGTTTTTACCAATAAAATTTTAAATTTACAAATTTTTAGACACGATAAAATTTACAAAGAGTTTTCGTAATTTTACTTGATTTTTTGCTACCTCCTATTTTACGAGAATTCCTAATAATTTTACAAGCTTTTTACCAATAATTTCGTAATTTTACAAGATTTTTACCAATAAAATTGTAAATTTACAGTTTTTGGCGCAATCAAAATTACAAGGAATTCTCGTGAATTTACTAAATTTTTTTTTGTAAAATTTTCTTGGAAATTTGTAAAATTACAAAAAAAAAAATTACAAATTACAAAAAAAAATTAAATTTCGATTTGTTAAAAAATAAGGAAAACTGTCATATATCCCAGCAGAAATTTTGCTGAACTGGCAGCAGCTTTTGGAAAGGAAACTCGAGTCAAGGAGAGCATCCAAACCTGCTGAATTCATGCATGATTCTCTAAGGCGATGTCCCACTTTAGAGCACTAGTAGGATACACCGAAAAAGCGCTCTTAAGATGCACTGAATTCACATCTCGTTAAAGCGCTGAAAAAATCGCTATAAAGATGCAGTGAATTCATGTATCTTTTTAGAGCTGATTTATGCAGAATAAAGATGTAGCACATTTGACTATTTCTGAAATACAAATTACAAAATCTGAAATACAATTGACTATTTCTAAATACAATTGGAAAACCTTAAATACAATTGACTAATTCTGAAAATCAGCATTTGGAAGATATATCGCCAAAGAGATCCAATTACTTAAAAAAAATGTCCAATTATATTTCGAAAATTTCAAATTATATTTCAGAAACTTCCATTTATATTTCAGATATTACCATTTATAATTAAAAAAATTTTAATTACATTTCAAAAAATTTCAATTATATTTGAAATTTCAGAAATATAATTGGAGATTCTAAAATATGATTGGACATTTTTTGTAATTTAATTTGTATTTTCTGAAATTAAAGTGAAAATAGTGTAGTCAATTTTTTTTCATTCAAAATGTGAGGTGTTATGATTGAAGCACTCTTTGCAGCGCTGATTAATGCGCAATAATGATGCAGTGAAATCATGTATCTTTGTCCAAAACTCATGGTTTTTTATTCAAAAAGTGTTAAATATATTAAAAAGGAAAGCATGTATGAAATTTTATCAAAATATAATTTTATATTTTGAGTTTGATATAAAAAATCTTAACAAAAAATGTTAATTTTTTCCCCTTACTTTTACTGCATCCTCAAGAGCGCTCCTTGGATGCGCTTCGGTATGCTATAAAAAGATGCTGTGTCGCCAAAATCTCGATTTATTTTTGCTGGGATTGGTAAAATGAGATTACGAAACTTTTCCTAGTAATTTGACAAAGTTTTTTATTTTTGTGTGTAGAGTTTATGAGACCATCTCTACACAGGAAGTTTTGAATCATGGACACTCACTCACGAGCTTATTTTTGTACTCACTTACAATCACGTGAGTAAATTTAATAAATCGTTACTTGTTCACTAGTTGTAACGTTTTATATATTACGTTGTGGTATGCTATATTTTATACTTTGTAACGGTTCATAAAGGCACTACCTTGTAGGAGACTTTGCTACCTATAGGACCAGCCGTGCTCAGTGAAAGGGGGGGGGGGGTGTTCTTTCTCCTAAAGGTAGGCTGAACACACTACAGAAAATATTAAATTAGGTAGCTACAATAAAAAGTATAACCCAAAGTCAACTATACAAAAACCAAAAAAAAAAAGATAAACGAGAAGAAAACAAAAAAACCAAAAATTAAACCCGGAGCGTAAAGTTAGTAAGGGAAGAGGAATAGATGTAATTATCCCCTTCTATATCATAAACCCTCCCTACCATGCTATCTATATACAATCTTGTAGATAGCCCAAACGCATTCCCTAACTGTGGATACCTAAACTTTCGAGGAAACTAAAAGATTCTTAAAATTTCATATTTACGAAAACAACAATTTATTTATCAAATTTAACACTGATTAAACTAAAAAGATACATATTGACTACTCTAATACTCATAAAAAAATATTTTAATTAAAAAAAATAAAAATAACAAAAAACAAGTAAGAGTGTTAAATTCGGCTGTGCCGAATCTTTTATACCCTCCAACATGCAAATAAATAAAAAAAAATTGCAGGGGCGTCTTCTTTTTTTTTTTGGGGGGGGGGGGGGGTCGGTAGTGGTAATTGGGGGGCACAATTCCTCTTGAATAAGTGTTAAAAAAAATAATTCTTATGCTTTTTGCACTAAAGAAATACAAATTTATCATTATATAAAAAAAAAAAAAAATTATTCCACGCCCATAAAAGGGGGGGGGGGGGGCGGACCGTAAAACGATATTTTCTAATTCTGTGGGTCCAAATGCAGGACCTTGAACTTCTTGTAGCATAAACATGTTGGATTTGTTAAACAAAAACACAAAAAATCATGTAAAAATATGATATTTTTCAGAGGTTGGTTTAGTTCTTCAAGGGGGAACTTTTTCCCCCCTCGTCCGATTTTGCCCATCTCCGAACTTAACCAGCCTATGAACATAAGACATATATGTGCCAAATTTCAGGAGTGTATCACTTTTATTTTGGACTGTATCGTGTCTTCCACAGACGGACGGACAGACGGACAGACGGACGGACGGACGGACGGACGGACGGACGGACAGACGGACATCGCTAGAATGTCTTAGAATCGATCACTGATCAATAATATATATACTTTATGGGGTCCTAGACCGATATTTCGATGCGTTACACACGGAATGACAAAGTGAGTATACCCCCATACTGTAGTTGGAGGGTATAAAAATTAGAAACGAAATTGACGAATAAAAATTTGTGAGTGTAAAAACGATTTAATATTTTTGCATAAACCAACTATTTAAAATTATTGTGAATAAAAAAAATATTTAACATTATTGTGAATAAAAAAAAAAATTTAAAATTATTGTGAATAAAAAAAAAATTAATTATTGTGAATTATTTTAACGTGACATAAAGTATTGCAAATTTAAAAGATGATTAAAAGTTAAAGGTTATGGAACAATTAAAAAAATATTTTTTTTTTTTTTTTTAAGAAATTTTAAACGTATTTTAATTTAAGGAATGCATGAAATTGAAACAAATATTTCCAATTAAAATCTACAGGAAAACAAAAAAAATTAATTAAATTTGTGAAATAGAATTTATGTACCGTATTTTTGTGAGTGTATTTATGATATAAAATTGAATTATTGTAAAGCAAAAACTCACCACTTAAGATTTCCGATGACACCGGGCCCAATGACAGCAGGATCTTGTTGATATTCTGGCGAAGTTGCACTTTTACCCAAAACAACAATTCAAATATAATATAAATCTGTAGGTTAGTGTAAATGCGGAAGAAAATGTGTGTATGTGTAAAACCCGATTTTTCTCTTTTCGTTTTAAATTTACAAACCGAATTATCAAAACTCAAACCAAAAAAATAAATTAATAAATTTATGTGACGGATTAATAATAAAAAAACAAATTAAAATCTTTTGGAAAAATAAGAAAAACTAAAAATGAAAAAAAATTTGACTTCAAGATGGATGACGTTACACGAATTGATTTTAAGCTACAAATAAAATGTTCTAGCTTTCAAACTTGCAATTAAGCAGATCTCCGGAAGGTCAACGATTGTTGCCCCCGATTGTTACCAAATGGTAACTGATGCGAACTAAATTGTCTGATTGGTTGTACCGCTTGTAATTAAAATGTTGTCACTCAAAGAATTGCCGATTTGCCTTTCGAATTAATTGTTTTGGTTGGTTTTCATGGATAAAACCCAAAAAAAAAATTGTTGGAGTTGATTCTCTTCCTCCGAATTCCTCATAAATTGTCTGCGAAAAGTTTACTGACAGAAAACCGATATTGGCCGATGCTACCCTTTATTTGTGCAGCTGGTCCTTATCTACCCAAATATCGTTGATGCTTTTCAAATGATGATTAATTCAATAATTTCTGAAAATCTTTACTTCTCCCAGACTCCACTTATTGTCCCCGCTGCGGAATTTTTGGAATTTTGCCGATTTTATACCCAACAATCTTTATTGTGCAATTAAATTATCCCGTTAATAAAAATTTTCTTACACCAATTCAAATAACAAAAAAAATTGTCCACAAACTTTTCACACCAATAAATAATTTTACAATGAGAAAATTTTCAATATTTTCCTGAAAATTATTTCGACGTTTGAATTTTTACAAATTTTGAATTTTTAAATTATGAAAACCAGACCAAATTGAAAGTGTTTACACTGCCCAACCCAAAACCACAGTTAACCCTAGTATCATACCAAAATTTGCCTATACGTTACCAAAACCTTGTGAGGCACCCTCACAACTTTGAGTCTCATCCCATGTTAAAATCATCAATGCAGAATGGTATAAAATTAGGTATCATATACCTTATTTTATACCTTATTTGGTAATCAAAGTTTTGCTGGGACGCCACTTTAAAAAAAAAACGGCCTACTCGGGTAACCAGCTCTAGAATTACCTTATAAACAATTTAATGTTCCTTTTTTATGCACCACTGTATAAACATAAATAAATTTGACATTATACACTATACACTTTACACACATACATCTTCTACATACGTTGTATATGTAATTGTAAAATGAATGTGTAAAATGTATGTGATGATTTATATACAACGTGATAGGAATTTTAATTATGATAGAAAAAGAAAAAAATTAAAATGTTTTTTTTTTGTTTATTAAAAGAATGAGTTAAGAAATATTTTTTAAACGTGATTTAATTAAAAATTTAATATTGAAATTAGTAAAGAAAAAAATCACTAGCATATAATATTATCAATTAATTAATTATATTTAAAATAAATGTATTTATAAATATTTTGTATGCTCCTTTTGTTCATAATTTGATGATTAATGACTTTTATTGTCAAATTCTATAATACAATTGTACGAGTATTATTCTATGTCTATAAATTAAAAATTTTTGTTTACAATGCGTTATTTATAGACTTTATGGCTGCAAAAAAAAAAAAAAAATGAAAACTATAATGCATAAATATAACTGTAATTAATCTGTATTAATAGATTTTTTTTTTTTTTTGTATATTATGTTTAATTGAAATTAATAAAATATTTTAAATGAAATAGACAAACAATTGAATTTAAATTTATTGATTTAAAAAAAATACGTTGGATGTTAGTTAATAGTGCTTTTGTATCTTTCATTGTGTTTGTGGTTTATATAACAATTGTATCAATTAGGAACAGAATAATAACACAGCGATACAAAATCGAACTTTCCGAATTGGAATGGGATGAAACCAAAAGCAAATGAAAGTTGACATTTTACATAACAAACCCCTCAAGGGTTTTTTTTAGTTCAGCGCTAGGTTCTTTTTACACGCATTTAAAGTTTGTAATCTTTAAGCATTTAAAGTTTTTGTGTTCTAAACATGTGCCACTTTTGGGGCCCCTGGGGGTGCACTATTTGGGTATGTGGGGCTCAGCGTCAAAACTTAAGCTTGAAATTACGTAAGCTATAACCGATATGAATTCCGCTCCAATCGGTTCAGTACATATTTACTGAATAGAAAAATTATTATAAATAAACCACTGTTCACCGTTGTGTATGGCTGTTATTTAAATCAGAGAGCATAACAGTTATGAGATTTATTGAAAAAAATCAAGTTAAACTGTTCAAAAATATTTTTTCAATTTTGATATATATAAATATCGGTTCAAAATAACAGAAATAAAAAAAATGTATTTTTTATAACTGTTATTAAAAACTCTTTGAGCCTTAAAAAACTCGAGTTATTAAAATAAAACAACAATAAACGCATTCAGAAGAATCCTATTGATATCTAATACTTCAATCATTGATTTAAAGATATAAACTTTGAGTGATTTTTTTTAAAAATAACTGTTATAGCAGTTATTTAATCAAATAAATGTGGAGCCGCAGAACAAAACGTACTTTTCCGCATTTTAAAGTTGTTTGTAAAATTTAGAGTTACTTATATGTTTTGTCCGCTTATAAAACGGCATGAACCTGGAATTAGTAAGAAGTTTTATACTTAATAATACTTAATTAATAATAAATTTCTTACTTTTTCTATGTTCGTGAACTTTTATTAATATACCGAATAAATAATCTTTAGTAAACCAACAAATTTAAATTTGCGAAAAAGTACGTTTTGTTCTGCGACTCCTCAAATATAAAATAAAAGTTATATTTTAGATTGTTTGAACAAAAAGTTTTTAATAACTGTTATTTTTTACTGTTATTGAAAAAATCAAAAAAATAAATGTTATTGCAAATTTTAACACGGGACATCTTTTGAAGTCTTTTCATATATAAAATACTAAGTTTGGACAACATTCGTTTCATGTTTCATATAATAAATGTTCACCAACTTCAAATGTGTGTAAAAAAATCTAGCGCTGAACTAAAATAAAACTAGAGTTGAACTAAAAAAGTCGGTTTTGTTATGGAATATGTTAACTTTCATTTGCTTTTGGCTTCATCACATTCCGATTTTGGTTGTTGCACTGTGTAATTTAAAATGGACAATTAATTTTTTTTTTTCAACTTTAACTCGTCCTCCACTCTATATCATTCAAATAGAGCGATCACATGTTTATAGTCGCGCCATTTACAGATGTAATTCAAAAAAGATCAATTGTACTCGAAAGTTCTAATTGTACTTCCAAGATTCCATTTGTAGTTCAAAGATAGAAAGATTAAGAAAATCAATTGTAATTCGAAATAAATCAATTGTAATTCGAAAAATATCTATTTTAATTCGAAAAATATCTATTTTAATTTCTGATTAATTTTTATTAATAAATAAAAATTGTTTTATCCGACCTTTAAAATATTATATTTTGTGAGGATGTTTATTCTGGCTCGAGGTCATTATTTTCTTTACTAATTAAAACCATAATATTCTCATAGTATAATTTTCAAGAAAATTATTTTTTGTTTTAAATTTATTTATGTTGGTCATTTTTGCAAGACTTAATCGACACGTGTTTCGGAATTTGTCAAGATTCCATTGTCAAGATTATTTAGCAAAAATAGAAACGATATACTACAAAGTAGCAAACGAGTCTAATGACAAATCGTTTTTGCACAAACTAAAACATTAATACATATTCGACTCTATCCACAATGTGAATTAGAAAGACGAAGAAATTGTACTATGCTAGTAAGTAACAATTGTCAATAACCAACAAAAATATTTAAAACATTTTACATACGATAGTCCATTGGACTACAACAATATGTTTTTTGTTGCTGTGAATGAAATTATACCATTATTAGGGCTATTCATCACTATGGCGTGCCAACCATTATGTTCAAATTCTGATTAATTTTTATTAATAAATAAAAATTGTTTTATCCGACCTTTAAAATATTATATTTTGTGAGGATGTTTATTCTGGCTCGAGGTCATTATTTTCTTTACTAATTAAAACCATGATATTCTCATAGTATAATTTTCAAGAAAATTATTTTTTGTTTTAAATTTATTTATGTTGGTCATTTTTGCAAGACTTAATCGACACGTGTTTCGGAATTTGTCAAGATTCCATTGTCAAGATTATTTAGCAAAAATAGAAACGATATACTACAAAGTAGCAAACGAGTCTAATGACAAATCGTTTTTGCACAAACTAAAACATTAATACATATTCGACTCTATCCACAATGTGAATTAGAAAGACGAAGAAATTGTACTATGCTAGTAAGTAACAATTGTAATGTTGGTTGTCAATAACCAACATTACAATTGTCAATAACCAACATTATGTTACTGGTAAGGTTAATTTCGAAGATGGGCAAAATCGGACCAGGGGGAAAAAGGTCCTCCTTGAAGAACTAAAACGATCCCTGAAAAATACGATATTTTTACGAGTTTTTTTTAATTTTTGGTCAACAAATGTAACATTTGTATGCCATATTATGTTCATAGACCTGCGCTAGGACCAAGGGGGTTAAAAAATTCGATTTTTTTCAGGCCGCCCACCTTTGGGGGCGTGGTTTTTGAAATTAATTAAAAATAACGATAAAAATTTATTATCCAGCAAAAAAAGAGCTTACAATTCACTACAAAATTCACCACAACTTATGAACTAGAAACATTGATTAATTTAATATGGGCGTGACACACAAAGTAAGTTCTTTTTTCGCCACTTTTAAACTTCCAAGTGAAATTTCTAACTGGTCCTTATAGATTTTAGTATCCTGCTTCCAAATCTACCGTCCAAATTTTTCTATCACGTACACTCACATAAAAAATCGGTTGGAATGAGGTTGCCACAACCGCAATACGGTTGCCGTAACCGGCTTGCGGTTGTCCCAACCGTACGCGGTTGCAGCAACCGTAAATTGAGGTTGTTATAACTTTTTTAAAATATTTTTGTGTCATTTACCACAAAATTTAAAAAAAGTTGCTACAACTGCAAACCCCGGTTGTAGCAACCGTAAATAACGACATTTGCCGGTTGCTACAACCTCAAGTTCTCGGTTCCCTCAACTGATAATAAAAATAACAAAACTTCAAAAAATTCAATGTCATTAAATAAAAAAATATTAAAAAATACATTTATTTTTCTTCAAAATTTCAACATTTGATGAAAAAACAGGAATTTATAGATTTAATGGGGTAAGTTTTTGTACTTTTAATGAAACAATAGTTTAACTTATGCCATTTTTCTTTTTTTAATTTATAGAAATAATGGAATATGCTAAACTCTCGCACCAATTAAAAAATGAATCAAAAATTAACGGTATGAGATGGAAGTCCTCAAATTTGGATTTTGCAGAAAATGGTAATATAAAAACAGTGAAAAAAATATTTCAGAATCTGAGACTTTTTCTGTGGAAAAAATTTCTCAAAATCTGAGACTTTTTCTATAGAAAAATTGTCTCAGAATCAAAGCCTTTTTGTACAGAAAAAATTTCTTTGAATCTGAGACTTTATCTATAAAAAAAATTCTCAGAATCTGAGACTCTTTCTATAAAAAAAATGTATCAGAATCTGAGACTTTTTCAATAGAAAAAATGTCTCAGAATCTGAAACTTTTTCTATAGAAAAACTGTCTCAGAATCATAGACTTTTTCTATAGAAAAACTGTCTCAGAATCAGAGACTTTTTCTATAGAAAAACTGTCTCAGAATCAGAGACTTTTTCTATAGAAAAACTGTCTCAGAATCAGAGACTTTTTCTATAGAAAAACTGTCTCAGAATCAGAGACTTTTTCTATAGAAAAACTGTCTCAGAATCTGAGACTTTTTCTATAGAAAAACTGTCTCAGAATCTGAGACTTTTTCTATAGAAAAACTGTCTCAGAATCTGAGACTTTTTCTATAGAAAAACTGTCTCAGAATCTGAGACTTTTTCTATAGAAAAACTGTCTCAGAATCTGAGACTTTTTCTATAGAAAAACTGTCTCAGAATCTGAGACTTTTTCTATAGAAAAACTGTCTCAGAATCTGAGACTTTTTCTATAGAAAAACTGTCTCAGAATCTGAGACTTTTTCTATAGAAAAACTGTCTCAGAATCTGAGACTTTTTCTATAGAAAAACTGTCTCAGAATCTGAGACTTTTTCTATAGAAAAACTGTCTCAGAATCTGAGACTTTTTCTATAAAAAAACTGTCTCAGAATCTGAGACTTTTTCTATAGAAAAACTGTCTCAGAATCTGAGACTTTTTCTATAGAAAAACTCTCTCAGAATCTGAGACTTTTTCTATAGAAAAACTCTCTCAGAATCTGAGACTTTTTCTATAGAAAAACTGTCTCAGAATCTGAGACTTTTTCTATAGAAAAACTGTCTCAGAATCTGAGACTTTTTCTATAGAAAAACTGTCTCAGAATCTGAGACTTTTTCTATAGAAAAACTGTCTCAGAATCTGAGACTTTTTCTATAGAAAAACTGTCTCAGAATCTGAGACTTTTTCTATAGAAAAACTGTCTCAGAATCTGAGACTTTTTCTATAGAAAAACTGTCTCAGAATCTGAGACTTTTTCTATAGAAAAACTGTCTCAGAATCTGAGACTTTTTCTATAGAAAAACTGTCTCAGAATCTGAGACTTTTTCTATAGAAAAACTGTCTCAGAATCTGAGACTTTTTCTATAGAAAAACTGTCTCAGAATCTGAGACTTTTTCTATAGAAAAACTGTCTCAGAATCTGAGACTTTTTCTATAGAAAAACTGTCTCAGAATCTGAGACTTTTTCTATAGAAAAACTGTCTCAGAATCTGAGACTTTTTCTATAGAAAAACTGTCTCAGAATCTGAGACTTTTTCTATAGAAAAACTGTCTCAGAATCTGAGACTTTTTCTATAGAAAAACTGTCTCAGAATCTGAGACTTTTTCTATAGAAAAACTGTCTCAGAATCTGAGACTTTTTCTATAGAAAAACTGTCTCAGAATCTGAGACTTTTTCTATAGAAAAACTGTCTCAGAATCTGAGACTTTTTCTATAGAAAAACTGTCTCAGAATCTGAGACTTTTTCTACAGAAAAACTGTCTCAGAATCTGAGACTTTTTCTATAGAAAAACTGTCTCAGAATCTGAGACTTTTTCTATAGAAAAACTGTCTCAGAATCTGAGACTTTTTCTATAGAAAAACTGTCTCAGAATCTGAGACTTTTTCTATAGAAAACTGTCTCAGAATCTGAGACTTTTTCTATAGAAAAACTGTCTCAGAATCTGAGACTTTTTCTATAGAAACACTGTCTCAGAATCTGAGACTTTTTCTATAGAAACACTGTCTCAGAATCTGAGACTTTTTCTATAGAAAAACTGTCTCAGAATCTGAGACTTTTTCTATAGAAAAACTGTCTCAGAATCTGAGACTTTTTCTATAGAAAAACTGTCTCAGAATCTGAGACTTTTTCTATAGAAAACTGTCTCAGAATCTGAGACTTTTTCTATAGAAAACTGTCTCAGAATCTGAGAATTTTTCTATAGAAAAACTGTCACAGAATCTTAGACTTTTTCTATAGAAAAACTGTCACAGAATCTTAGACTTTTTCTATAGAAAAACTGTCTCAGAATCTGAGACTTTTTCTATAGAAAAACTGTCTCAGAATCTGAGACTTTTTCTATAGAAAAACTGTCTCAGAATCTGAGACTTTTTCTATAGAAAAACTGTCTCAGAATCTGAGAATTTTTCTATAGAAAAACTGTCTCAGAATCTGAGACTTTTTCTATAGAAAAACTGTCTCAGAATCTGAGACTTTTTCTATAGAAAAACTGTCTCAGAATCTGAGACTTTTTCTATAGAAAACTGTCTCAGAATCTGAGACTTTTTCTATAGAAAACTGTCTCAGAATCTGAGACTTTTTCTATAGAAAAACTGTCTCAGAATCTGAGACTTTTTCTATAGAAAACTGTCTCAGAATCTGAGGATTTTCTATAGAAAAACTGTCTCAGAATCTGAGACTTTTTCTATAAAAAAACTGTCTGAGAATCTGATACTTTTTCTGTAGAAAAACTATCTTAGAATCTGATACTTTTTCTGTAGAAAAACTATCTCAAAATCTGAGACTTTTTCTATAGAAAACTGTCTCAGAATCTGAGGATTTTCTATAGAAAAACTGTCTCAGAATCTGAGACTTTTTCTATCAAAAACTTTCTCAGAATCTGAGACTTTTTCTATAGAAAAACTATCTCAGAATCCTAGACTTCTTCTATAGAAAAACTATCTCAGAATCTGAGACTTTTTCTATAGAAAACTGTCTCAGAAGCTGAGGATTTTCTATAGAAAAACTGTCTCAGAATCTGTGACTTTTTCCGGGACATTTTTATTATAGAAAAAGATTCAGATTTTTCCTATAGAAAAATTTTCAGATTCTGAGTTATTTTTCTCTGAAATATTTTTCCTAAAGAAAAAGTCTCAGATTCTGAGAAGAAGAAATCTTTGTATCGGATTTTTAGCAAACGATTTAAAACCATATAAAAATGTAGCATTAAGTTTATTATTTTTAGTATTAAGTCATTTGTATAACTACATTTATTTTTTTCAAACAATAAAAAAAGCAAAAAAAAAAAATTAAAAAACGTGTCTTATAATTGGTATTTTATTTTGTATTTTGGCATAATGTCGAAAATATATTAAACACAGCTATGGTTGGGACAACTGGCAATACGGTTGCCATAACCGGCAAATGCCGTTATTTGAGGTTGCTGCAACCGGCATTTGTCGGTTGCCACAACTGTAAATTGTCGGTTGCTACAACCGTATATTTACCGGTTGCAGCAACCTCAGTCTGAGGTTGGAACCTTGTACGGTTGAGACAACCGTATTTTGCTGTGAGTGTACCGTTTTTGATATATTCGCTGTTAAAAAGTAAAAAAAAAACACTAGTTTAGCACTTTTAGGGGTCCACTGTTACGTATTCTTACGTTGCTTCCACCAAATAAGACTCGGTTTCATATAAAATGGACCTCCTGATTCCAAAACTGCAATAAAAGTGTTTCAAGCATGTTCTGTTTTTGAGATATTCGCGATATTTTAGTGTGATTTATAAAGAATATAATTGCGCAACAATGGAGTTTTGGTCTTTCAAACGCCAATATTTCAAAAACAGCACGCGATAGATAAATTTGGATACAATATTTGGAATAAAGATGTCTTATTTTACTAAATCGGGTTCTATTGTGTTTGAGCAACTTAAGAATACTTTACAGAGGAGACCCAAATATTTCAATATTCAAACGCGAATATCTTAAAAACCTTACGTGATAGAAAAATTAATTTCATTGATAACACAGTGATACAAAATCGTACTTTCGGAATCGGAATAGAATGAAACCAAAAGCAAATGAAAGCTGACGTTTTTCATAACAAAACCCTCAAGGCCTTTTTTTTAGATCAGAGCTAGATTTTATTTTACACGCATTTAAAGTTGGTGATTTTAAAGCATTAAAATTTTTGTGTACTAAACGTGTCCTACTTTAAAGACCCCTGGTGGTGCCCTTATTGGACATGTAGGGTCCAGTTTCCAAACTTAAGCTCAAAATTACTTCAGCTATGACTGGTATGAATTTTGCTGCAATCGGTCCAGTACCTATTTACTAAATAGCCAAATTATTAAAATAAACCATTGTACACCGTTGCGTATGATTGTTATTTAAATGCAATTATTAATATAAATCACTGGACACCGTTGGGTATGATTGTTATTTAAAGGCAATTACAATATTTATCATTCGCCACTAATACAGTTTTCAAGCATTTATTATTGTAATTATAATAAAAGTGCACTTAGTTCAAATGCGTGTAAAACAAAATCTAGCTCTGAACTAGAAAAAAGCCTTGAGGGGTTTGTTATGGAATATGTCAACTTTCATTTGCTTTTGGTTTCATCCCATTCCGATTTTGGGTGTTGCACTGTGTAATTTGCGAATTTTTCTTCAGGAATAATTTGCGAATTTTTCTTTAAATATTCTATAGGAGAAATCTTCACTCAGAAAATTATGTAAGTTACTACATGTTAGTTGTTTGTATATTTTACAGTAGTAAGTTGTTTTCAACTACAAAGTCAGTTGTTTTTGTATGAAAAATATCAAACAACTATTTCTATTAGTTATTTTAAGTAGTTTTTTTGAATAACTAACAAAAAAGTACTGTGATGTAGTTACAGTTATTTAAAGTAGTTAATTTTATTTTTTTTTATCTCTGAAAAATTTTCAAAAAAAATTTGCCAAAAAAAAAAATATATTTTTTTTATTTTTCACAACTTTTTAAAAAAAAAACTTGGAAAAAATTTGGTTTCAATTTTTTTTTCTGAAAATTTTTTGAAAAAAAAAATTATATATTGTTTATTTTATTTTTACTACATATTAGTTGTTTTGACTACAAATATTAGTAATTTTTACTACATAAGTCAGTTGTTTTTTGTCAGTTAAAATAACTAACATTGTTGAAGAATGTAAGAATTTTTCTATTGGAAAAATCTGAAAATTTTTTGTAGAAAAAATGTAACAATTTTTTATAGGAAAAATCGGAAAATTTTTCTATTGGAAAACTCTAAATACGGAAAATCTGAATTTTATTCTTTTGAAAAAAATCTGAGAAGAGAATGGTAAAAAGGGAAGGAGAAAAAAGGAATAATGCGAGATTTTTTCTAGGAAAAAATTTTGAAGAAAATTTTCTACAGGTATAATTTGAAAAATTTCCTCTATAGGAAAAATTACACAAAATCTGTGAATTTTTTTCATAGGAAAAATGTCTCGGAATCTGAAAAGTTTCTATTTAAAAATGTCTCAGAATCTTCAACGTTTTTTTAGGAAAAATGTCTCAGTATCTGAGATAATTTTTTTATAAAAAAAAGTCTTGGATTATTTAAATTTTTCTATAGAAAAAATTAAGAACATTTTCTTCATGGAAAATCTAAGACTTTCTATAGGAAAAAATACACAGAAACTGTTACTTTTTTTTAGGAAAAATGTCGAAGATTCTGAGTTTTTACATAAAAAAATGATTTAGAATTTTTAAAAATCTGAGACTTTTTCTCAGATCTGTGACTTTTTTATAGGAAAAATGTCTTATTCTGAGTTTTTACATTGAAAAAATCTTTAAGAATCAAAGGCTTTTACTATAGGAGTATGACTTAAAGTCTGTTTTTTCTATAGAAAAAATGCCTCAGTATCTAAGACTTTTAAGAAAAATGTTCTAGAATCTGAAAAATGTCTCAGGTTTGAGTTTTTTCTACTTGAAAAGTTTCTAAGAGTCTTAAATTTCTTGTGTAGGAAAATGTCTGAGAATCAGACTCTAAGACTTTATAGGAAAAATGTCTCAGAAACTGACACCTTTTTCTATAGAAAGTCTCAGAATCTAATATTGGGGTTGTTTAACAAAACACCAGTAACAGAATAAAAACATAATGGACACAGAAGAAAGATTTTTTTTAAAAATGTAGCCGATAGATGCTCAAAAACAGCATGTGTGAACCACTCATAAGACTTTTTTGTAGGAAAAATTTTTTAAATTCTCAGACTTTTCAATATGAAATATGCCTTAAAAAATGTTCTTTTTTTTTTTAATTCCCTCAAATGTTTAAAAAAAGCATTGGTGTAGAAAGATCGTTTCAGTATCTTAGATTTTTCTGTAGAAAAATAGATTAAAAAAAATTATTTTAGGACCTAAGGAATTTTCTATGGGAAAAATGTCACTAATCTGAGAACTTTTTTATTTCGATACTTTTATAGATTTTTTTTGTAGTAAAATTACGTACGAATTTCAGAATTTTCTATATGAAACTGTATCAGGATTTGAAAATTTTTCTTTAACAAGAATTTCATAAATTCTAAATGCTTTTCTGTTGGGATAATGTCTCAAAATCATAAAATTTCTCTTTAAGCAAATGACTCAGAAAATTTTAAAAATCAGGAAAATTTTTTGGAAAGAACATGGCTCATATATTTATTAGAAGTACTATATTATATATCATGAAATCCAGCAAAGATTTTATAAAATCTGACCGAGGGTCTTAAAATTTATCTAATTTTTTGTACACATGTGCTCTATAGAGCCAATTAAACATATCCATTTTCAGTTTTTTATATTTAAAAAAAATCGCGATTTTTTCGCGAATTTAATTTTCTTCAAAAATTTAAAAAATCAAAAAAGTATGCTATTTTGAATAGCCATATCTTCGGAACCATCTATCGGATTTCTTCAATTCAAAAAGCATTCGATTCAGACGATAGTCTTATTTTTTATTAATGTAATAAAAAAATATTTTTAAAAAAAAGTGCATTTTTGATGCAAATGCATTTTTTGGATGCATTTTTTAAAACTTTCTCCCCCTTCAATTTTTTTTAACCTACATAAATCGAAAATATGGCATTTTTTACACAAAATTGCGTACCGTTTTTTTTGTGACGGAGTTTCGTAAAAATTTTGTAATTTTTTTAAAAATACCTTATTAGTTTTTCCATGCAATTTTTTCATAAAATTCATAAAATAACAAAAAAAAATTTTAGTCTAAGGAAAAACTACATAAGCATTTTTTAAAAAAATCACAAAAATTTTGTGAAGCGCCGTCACAAAAAACAATGTACCCAATTTTATGTAAAAAATGTTATATTTTCGATTTATGCAGGTTTCAAACAAATTGAAGGGGGAGAAAGTTTTAAAAAATGCATCCAAAAATTGCATTTGCATCAAAAATGCATTTTTTTTTTTAATATTTTTTGTTAGTGCATTGGTATAAAAACGGATAATCAGTTGAATCGAATGCTTTTTGAGTCGTAAAAATCCGATAGATACTTTCGAAGAAATGGCTTTTTAAAGTTACATACTTTTTTGATAAAATTGCAAAATAAACATTAAATTGATTTTTTGTATGGAAAAAATCAAATAAGTAGTTTTAAAAAAATCACGAAAATTTTTGGAAACGCTGTCACAAAAAAAGCGGTACTCAATTTTGTGTAAAAAATAGCATATTTTCGAATTATGCAGGTTTCAAAAAAATTGAAGGGGGAGAAAGTTTTGAAAAATGCATCCAAAAATTGCATTTGCATCAAAAATGCACTTTTTTTGGAAAAACTTTTTTTTTATTCCATTGGTATAAAAAAGGACGAACGTTTGAATCAAATGCTTTTTGAATCGTAGAAATCCGATAGATACTTTAGAAGATATTGCTCTTCGAATTAACATACTTTTTTGATTTTTAAAGTTTTTGAAGAAAATTAAATTCGCGAAAAAATCGCGATTTTTTTAAAATTAAAAAAACTGAAAATGGATATGTTTTATTGGCTTCATTGAGAATGCATACCGTTAATATAAAGAAAATCGAAAGACCTAAGGTCAGAAAATAGCATTTTTTATGTGTTTTCTGGTGGATTTTGTGATATAGGATACATTTTTAAAATTTTAAAATTTTTCTAGAGAAAAAAATCATAATAAACTAAAGTAAACACTTAAATCTTAACTAATCATTCAAATCCAACCTGAGGTTTCCTGCAAAAATTTTTTTTTGAGTAAAAAAAATTTCTCCCCCCCCCCCCAATCTCAAGACCGGGATCCGCGCTTGCCTTAAATATACGTCGATTGCATTAAAATTTTCTTGATACACATTCCTATTATTTCTTAAAGGATACTTTTGTATTCAATTATATTAAAATCTCAACCGCTGGAAAAGTCAAAGCAGCTGTACAAATTTTAATTGTTTCCCCTTTTTCAGTTCACTTTACTTAAGTAAAATTTTTTTAACATCAAAAATTTCAAATGTGGAAAGTGCATAACATTTAATGTTCATTTTAATTTCTTCTTTTTCCATCTCTTTTTGTTAAGTTGTTATCACCCTTGTAATCATTTTATTGTTACCAATGTAAATGTTGATACAACAATAACATCTATTTTGTGGTATAACAAGAAATTGGCTAATTACTGTGTAAAGTTGGAAAATTATAGCTTGACCGAAAAATTTAATTGCATTTGCTTGACTGAACTCAGTTTTCAACAAAGGAAAAGGACAATGGCAATGTGAGAGAATCCTTTTTTTTGTGGAATTTTTAAAGATGTAAAATGTGTATAATGTGTTTAAGTTCTGTCAAACCCTTCTAATTTCTATAGTTTTTAAGGGCTAAAATTACTTTTTTTTTCTTTTTCTAATTGTGGTTGATGAAAAACATCAATGTTAAGCATCATTGGTCCTATTTTTCTTTTTTGGTTTTTGTCTATCTAGATATCGACGACATACATTGAAACATGTTTACATACGTCATCAACAATAACTATCCTTTGAAACACTCGACATACTAATGTCATTTTGTGTACCATTTCCTGTTTCCGTTTTATGTTAGAGATACATCTCAGCATGTTTTACTATTCTCTCCATGCTTATTATCATCATCATCATTTCATTCATTCATTTGCTCATCTACGATGTCTCGCAAGTGTCTCATTTCGAATGTTAACATTTTCACAAAAAAATAGAAAAAGACGAAGCTACTTTATCTTTTATCATTGCCTTTGGTAAATGTTGGTTTTCTATATTTTTTTTAACTACTTCTTTGTCTCCCTCGATTTACTATGGGGTGGAATTATAGAAAATAATAAGTCTCTTACTTAAAACTTACTTAATATTACTAATTTAATTTTTTTTAAATTTTTTTTTAAATATGTGATTTTAATAACATGTTTTTTCTAATTTTCGTTTTAGGTAAGTTTCGAACAAAAATTAGCTGCTTCAAGGGCTGTCAAATTAATAAAATCATATAAACATTTTAATAAATCTCAATTGATTTAGCAAGTTGTAAGTAAAATGAGAAAATAATTAAAAATAAGTTAGAGTGTTAAATTCGGCAGTGCCGAATCTGTTATACCGGGTATAATATACCCTCCAACATGCAAAAAAATAAAAATAAAAAAATGCAGTGGCGTTTCCTTTATTTTTTTTTGGGGGGGGGCTCGGTAGTTGTTATAGTTGTATATGAATGAATTTAAAAATTCATTCATATGCTTTTTGCACTATATACAAGTTTATCATTATTAAAAAAAAAAAAAATTATTCCACACCCATAAAAGAGGGGCGGACCGAAAAAAAACGTAATTTTCTAATTCTCTGGATCCAAGTGCAGGACTTAGAACTTCTTGTAGCATAAAAATGTTGCATTTGTTAAACAAAAACACGAAAAATCATGTAAAAAAAATTTTCCGAGGTTGGTTTAGTTCTGCAATGGGGAACTTTTTTTGCCCTAGTACGATTTTGCTCATTTACTAACTTAACCTGACTGAACATAAGACATATTTGTGCCAAATATCGGGAGTCTAGCTGTTTTATTTAAGACTGCATCGTGTTAACTACAGACTGACGGACAGACGGACATCGCTATAATCTTTTAGAATCGATCACTGATCATAAATATATATACTTTATGGAGTCCTAGACCGATATTTTGTTGCGTTACACACGGAATGACAAAGTTAGTATACCCCCATACTGTAGTTGGAGTGTTTAAAAATTTAATTGATAAATAAACACTGGTTGTCAACTAATTAGAAACGTTTTCATAGTATATGTAATTTTTGAAAGACAAAGTTAACAATATTCAACGTTATTATTATCAAACAAGTATAATTTTAAAAAATGTTATGTAGGTAATTTATAAAGCTTTAATTAAAGATTGAGTAGATAATAAATGTGCTATGTGGGTCGATCTGGAAAATAAAATTATTTTTTTACATTTTTCAGAAAAATTTTGAAAATATTTCTTACAAGGGAAGTCTCCCTGGTGTCACCCTCCGATCTTCTAGAATTTGGATATGTTGTTAAGAGCGAAAATAAATTCGACACGTTTTTTTTTTAGCGGCCCAAACTCATTTTTAGGGGGGTCGATTTGTATGGGGGGAAATTGACCTTTTTCCGTTCTTTGCGATTTAAGCCTATTTAAACAAAATTTATATGGGCATATGTGGTATCAGATTAAAGGTATTAAAAATACTTATCTTTAGTGCTAACAACGGGCCAAAGAAGTTAATATTTTTCGACTTATTAACAAAAATGTCCAAAAAAATTTGGTATTTTACTCAATATGACGAAAAGATGTGCATGTTTGGACACGTTCCTAGCACACGTAGAAAGGTTTTCAAAGACCTTTCATTTGGTTTGTAACATGACTAGGTTTCTTTGCATAATATACGAGATAAATGAAAAAACTAAAAACTGAACTCTTGTCTTCCCCTCCTCTTTTTACCCCCTAAATTTGTGGCGCAAAAAAAAAATACGTCCTTTATTTTTTCTGATCTACAAAATAAAACCAATTCCATTAAGATCCGCGGGTGATACTATGGAGAGTTACCTTGTACGACGATATAAAACCAATTTTATTTATATTGACTTGAAATTTTGTACTCTTTTTGACAGCGAAAATAATATTATGGAATTTTTGGGATTATGGATTAACGGCCACGCCCACTTTGTAAAAGCAATTTTAATTTTGGTAATATTAACTTAAAATTTGGAAGACATAGTCTCAATGACTGTAGAAATAATGTCACAAATTTTTTTTCTGTCATTTTATCCAATAGAAAAAGTCTCAGTTTCCGAAACATTTTTCTTATGGAAAAAATATCAAATTCTAAGACATTTTTCCTATAGAAAAAGTCTCAGATTCTGAGACATTTTTCCCATACAAAAAACTCATGTTCTGGTACATTTTTTTCATAGAAAAAGTCTCAGATTCTGTAACATTTGTTCTATAGAAAAAGTCTCAAATTCTGTGACACTTTTTCTATAGATAAAATTTTAAGATTCTTAGACATTTTTCCTATAGGACAAGTCTCAGATTCTGAGACATTTTTTCTATATAAAAAGTCTCAGATTCTGTGACATTTTTTCTCTAGAAAAAGTCTCAGATTCTGAAGCATATTTGTCAGATTCTGAAACATATTTCCTCAAGAAAAAGTCTCATATTCTGAGACTATTTTCCTATAAAAAAAATATCAGATACTGAGATATTTTTCAAATAAAAAAAAGTATCAGATTCTGAGACATTTTTCCTATCTTCGCGTCCAATCCCACGTTGCAGTCATGCTTCAGCAAAATTTTATTTACCTACTGGCCTGAGACGTCAGGATCTACCATGACCATTCAGGCTACATGACTCGTCGCCTTCTCACTCTAGCTAGCTTCTAGCGGATGCTGGAAAGCCATTGCCCGGGAAATACTTGGTCTAGGACCGAAAGTAGTGAGCTGCTTGGACAGTCAACCGAGGAATCATATCTGGTCACTCCCAAGTGAATAACGGTCAATAACTTTCCGCACTACGTGCACCTCTGCAGAAAGTCCCATATCCCAAAAGAGACATTTTTCCTATAGAAAAATTCTCAGATTTTGAGACATTTTTCCTATAGAAATAGTGTGAGACATATTTTCTATAGAAAAAGTCTGGGACATTTTTCCTATAGACAATAACTGAGACAGAATCTGAGGAAAAACTGTCTCAGAATCTGAGACTTTTTCTACAGAACAAATGTCTATATGTCCTATAGAAAAAGTTTTAGATTCTGAGACATTTTTCCGATAGAAAAAGTTTCATATTCTTTGAGATATTTTTTCTACAGAAAAAGTCTCAGATCCTTTGAGACAATTCCTAGAGATTTTTCCTGTAGAAAAATTCTCAGATTCTGAGACACAGGAAAAATGTTGTAGAATTCTAAATTTTTTTTTACCTGTAAAAAAGTCTGACAAGGGAAGTATCTCAACCCTTATGAACCGATTTGTCTGAAACTTAAAATATATATCAAAGAGACAATTTTAAGGTTGGGGTGTCTCGGCTTATCGGCCATATCGGGGATTTAGGGGTTCAAAACATGGGTCAAAAAATGGCGAAAAAATCGTTTTTTGGATTTTTAAGCCATTTCTTTTTAAGAAACTACATGATGTTTTCATTTGGGAAGAAAGTTTTTTTATAATGCCTATCCAATGGTAGTATAACATTGTAAAAATTCGGCTTCTTTAAATATTTTTTTCAGGAAAATGTGCAAATTTTAGGGGGTACTTATGTGAAGACATAGACCTACGATATCCATATGGATAAGAAATAATCTTTATTAAATTTAAGTCGACCCGTATTTTTGCCCTATAATAATAATAGTTTTGATCACATGATCAATTATTTTTTATTTATTCTTTCAATTTATTTACAACTCATTTTTAATAAATTCCACCTAACCGAGAACTGGTAACAATGACCGTCGTCTCGTTGTAGCGAAAAAAACCCAAGGGTTCTGGTGGGAATTCAACCCACGACCCCCACGTTGAAAGGCTAGCACGCTACCAACTAGCCTACGGGGGCCCCCCTTTTTTTTTTTTTTTTAATAATAATAATAATAATAGTTTTGATCACATGATCAATTATTATTTTTGCCCTATATGATATTCCTATTAGTTCGGAAGTTATCAAAATTTTCCCGAAGGTCCACATGGTTTCATAAGGGGACAACGAAATTTTTAAACACCGATATGGCCGATAAGCCGAGACACCCCAACCTTAAAGTCGTCTCTTTAATATATATTTTAAGTTTCAGGCAAATCGGTTCATAAGGGTTGAGATACTTCCCTTGTGAGTCATTTTTTTGATAGAAAAGCTATCAGATTCTGAGACATTTTTCCTGTAGAAAAAGTTTCAGATTCGTAGACTTTTTCTAAAGAAAAAGTGTAAAAAAAAGAAATCTATTAAAAATGTCTCATATTTAGAGACATTTTTCCTATATAAAAATCTCAGATTCTGAGACAAAGAAAAAATTTCCGGCTCTTAGAAATTTTTCCCATGGAAAAAGTTTCCAGTTTTGAGGTATTTTTCTATAAAAAATTCGTAGATTCTGAGATTTTACAAAACATTTTCAAATACTTGGACATTTTTCCTAGAAAAAATATGTCAGATTTTTTTTTTTTTTTTCCAACTCAGATATTTCCTTTAGAATTTTTGCAGATTTTTCCTTAACCATGGTTGTCATGTATTTCTTTAAAAAAATTCTCAAATTTTTCCTATTGATAAACTCTCAATTTTTTCTTTTAGAATAATTCTAATGTTTTCCACAAAAAACATTAATATTCCAAAATTTTTTTCCTATAGAAATATTATAAGATTCCTAGACATTTTTCCAACAGAAAAAATTTGGGATTATCGTAGAAAAAATTCTCAGACTATTATTTCTCTTTCCTTTTTTCCACTCGTTTTCTTTTCTTTTCTTTTCTTCTCTTTCTTTTTTTTTTCTTTATCTTTTTTTTTTTCTTTCGAAGTCGGTTTGGGAAGCGGGGAAAATTACCCTTTCCCGCCCCTGCGGGTCCGCTGCACAATTAGATATACACATTTTTCGAATGAAATTGTATTCCACCGATTCAAACTGATCTAAGCTTAGCGGTCCTTTTTCCGGATCGGTATTGATCTATCAAATCTTATAAAATATTTAAATATCTATTGCTTCATATTATATATTTTTACTCTGGTACTAAATTTTTAAAAGCTTTTACATTTGACAAATTTTTTAGCGCCACTATCCCATAGTGCTCTTGTTAGAATGTTTGTAATACTTATGTGTAATAATGATATTTTTTTTTGCTACATCTCACTTCCTGTGGTTTGAACGACGAATGCAATTTTATGTATGGATGTGTCTACGTTGTTAGTTGGTAATGATTACAATCACTTTTTTTAATATATTTTTTCCTTTTTGCTGTAGCATTTTTGTGTGTTGTAATTACATTTTAAGCACCAGTTTTATTTTTTTTTTTTGTGCTTTCTTTTTAGCTTACTTTCTCATGTCTAACTGTTTGTTGGCTGTTTGTGTACATGTACGGACATACATACATTCATAGTTTGGCATCCTTCAATCTAAAAGTCCTTTTTTCACATTTTACATTTATCTAAGTGTTAATCTCTTTTTGTGTGGTTGATTTTACATCTCTTTAAAATTAAAAAATTAAACAACATGAGGAAAAAAACTGCTATAATGAGCAGCATTTTAATTTAGAAGTTACATTAAGTCTTTAATTTATTTTTGTGCAAATAAGAAAGAAATAAGAGGTTTTTTGTGGTTTAAAAAAAAAAAAATACTAGAATTATCTGAATAATCTGTACGGAACAGAGAAGTTTCTGGAGAAATTTTTAAATCAAACTGTGGAAAAATAAGAATGGATATTATCATTTATCTCTCATGAAATCGATATATCATCTCGGATTAAATAAAAAATTTGAAACAAAAATATTCCAAATTGAATCGTTTTTAAGAAACATTTTATGTTAAATATTTTTCTAAATGCGAAAAGGCGTACGAAAAAAAAAATAAAAATGGTTTTTAACATTTTTAAAAGATGAAAATTGTTTTATTCGACCTTTAAAATATTATATTTTGAGTAGCTTTTTTTTTGCTCGAGGTCATTATTTCCTTTATTAATTAAAACTATAATGTTCTCATAGAATAATTTTCAAAAAAAAATATTTTTCTGTTTGAAATTTATTTATGTTGGTGATTTTTGCAAAACTTAATCGACTCGTGTTTCGGAATTTGACAGATTCCATTGTCAAAATTATTTAGCAAATATAAAAACCTTATAATACAAGTAGCAATGAGAATTTAAATGACAAATCGCTAATGGATAAACAAAAATATTAATACATATACGAAAATTGCACAATCTCTCAGTAAGAACACGATCCCTGAGTAAAAATTTTTATATGTTGCAATATATAATGATATAAAATACAATAAATATTTATACGGAATTTGATCCAAATAATGGTGGGCGTTTTTGCATTAAAATAGATCAACTTTTATAAAATATGATTCGATTTCATCTGAGTTTTGACCAGATATTGCCATATTTCAGAGGATCCAATTAGATCTAATTGCATAAAAATATATAAAATTTGGTTCAAACTCATTTTTTTTAAGGGTTTGTGATTGAAGAGGAAAACATTGTATTTCTAAAGATTATTTTTAATGTGGATTTATTCCATACCATGGTTTCTGTGGCCACCTTTTACGTCATCAGTGGAGAAAATTACATTAGATTTAAATTGTTTGATTTTTGCAAGACTGTTTTTCTATATGTTTTTTCATCAACAGACTTAATTCTGATTGGAATCGAACCCACGTTCTTGAAATTTTCCATCAGTTTGCAAAGCAACCACTCTACCATCTGGGCTATGGCTCTGTTTCACAAACTAACAGCAGAAGTTGGTTCGTATTTCATTACAGATGTTAAGTGTGTGACGTCAACAGTTTTATTGTTTTTTTACATATTGGAGCACTGAAAGATTTTAGTTCATTACGGCTATGAAAACGTACATTGGTTCTATGAAAAAAATCATTAGAAGTCAGCCAATGATGCCCTTTATAGAATCTATGAAACAAATTCATAGAAACCAGAAATCTATGAAAAAGTTCATAGGCAGACTTTAGAGAATCATCTTTGGTCAATCAAACCTCAAACCAGACATAATATTTGATATATTTCACAAGTTTTATGAGAAATACTAGTATATACAATTTTTGCTTTAAAAGAGTTATTTTTGTTGGATAACAGATTTGGGATCTTCATAATAGTATTTCTCATATAACTTGTGAAATATATCATATATTATGTCTGGTTTGAGGTTTGATTGACCAACGATGATTCTCTAAAGTCTGCTGAAGATTCCATAGTGGGGATGAAACTGATCAGTACAGACATACTATGAGATGAGTAACTTTTTTTAAAGCAATACATTAAAAATACTCTATTATGACAATATAATATATAGAAATATTTTTGGGCCTCGAACTAGAATAAAACTCTAATCGAATATATATACATATCGTCGGTGCGCCGACCAGAACACCTATGTGTTTTTTATGAATTGTTCAGGAGAGCAAAAAAACCGTTTTATTTTGCCAATTCGCAACATTTTTTTAAAGCAAATTTTTTTTATTTTTCCTAAACCCATTTAAAAATATTACGCGTTGAAAAACATACAAAATCTTTTTTTAATCTGAAGTGGTACAAGATTTTAACAAAAAACTACACATAGGTGATTTTGTTTCGGACTTTTTACATGTTTATAAAAAATATATAATACACATAGGTGTTTTTGTTCTTAAATTTATTTTAAATAAATTTTTATTTGTTGTTCAAAAGTAAAATTTTTGCAAGTTATATATCCGCATGGACTTGTAGCGAAATATTGATGGTATTCACGTTAGAATTTTTATCCTTGCAATGTGCGAAATGCAACATTTACTACAAAAAACACACGTAAAATTATTTTGGTGTTTTTTTTCATCCCATGTGTTTGTTGTAAAAAGTTTTTCATTTCGTACTTTGCAAGGCTGAAAACTTCTGATGTGAATTTTGTTATCACAAAGAGACGGAAAAACTTTACCAATGCAGAAAGTG
Organism: Pegoplata infirma; assembly: GCA_963921195.1. NCBI lineage: Eukaryota > Metazoa > Arthropoda > Insecta > Diptera > Anthomyiidae > Pegoplata > Pegoplata infirma. The sequence goes on along the minus strand of CAWUER010000660.1, from coordinate 195,132 downwards.
ATTATCAGGAAAACCAAAATAATAATAAGTAATAAGTCAAAAAAAGTATTAAATATAATTCTGATGCAAAAAATGGCAAAATGTATCTTCAGTGAAATGAAATGGCGAATCTTTTCGTAGAACATATTAACCCTCTATCTGCCATTTTTAGGGGTCATTATTGTCCTTTTTTTAAATATCCTCATACAACACCACCTACACCACAAAAACGTACATTAACGGGTTAAAATCTTCTACAAAGATTTTCTGCATCAAATTTTACTAGGGGTTGTCAAAGTCCAAAAGTTCCTGCAAAGTGCAAAATGGTTAAAAAAGTAAAATTGTAAATTATCAAATACTGTTAAACTTTTTTTTTGCAAAAGTCGAGTGAAATAAGTCGAAATAAAATATAAATCTGCTTTTGAGCTAAATAAAGTTAAGAGATAATTCAGTGAAAATTGATGGCGGTTCTTTTCTTAGAACATGTTAACCCTTTATCCTCATTTTGGTGCTTTTTTTAAATATCATCATAGTCCACTACTAAGGCATACGTATAAAGGGTTAAACAATTTTACAAACATTTACTGCATCAAATTTTACTAGGGGTTGTCAAAGGCCAAAAGTTCGTGCGATGTAAGCAAAAGGTTTAAAAAAGGAAAATTTTAAATTATCATAATTTGTTAAATTGTGTCTTACCAAGATACTTTACAATTTTACTTTTTTAAGCACTTTTCGCACGAACTTTTGGCCTTTGAGAACCCCTAGTAAAATTTGCTGCAAAACTTTTTTGTAGAACATTTTAACCCTTTTAACGCACGTTTAAGTGAAGTTCTATGAGTGTATTTGGCAAAAGGACCAAGATTACTCCCAAAAATGGAAGATAATGTGTTCCAAGAAAAGAACCGCCATCAAATTTCACTGAAGACATCATCATTTAGCTCAGACAAAGATTTATATTTTTTTTTTACTTATTTTACACGACTTTGGTGAAAAACAATTTAACAGTTTGTGATAATTTACAATTAAATTTATTTAAGCATTTTGCACTTTTCGCACAAAATTTTGACCTGTGACAACCCCTAGTAAAATTTGATGTAAAACTAATTTTTTTGTAGAACATTTTAATCCTTTAACCGCACGTTTTAATGGCGTTCAACGAGGATATTTAAAAAAAGTACCAAAACGACACGTAAAAATGGGACACACAGGGTTAATGTATGTAAATTTATGTTCTTAGAAACGAACCGCCTTAAAATTTCACTAAGGATATCTTTTGATATTATTTACCTCAGAATTATACTTTATACTTTTTTTAGCTTGTTCAAAACGCATTTAAAAAAAATTTGGAAATTATTTTTTTTTAAATCGTGTTGCACAGTGTTATGCAATAAAGTTTCGGAATATTACAAAATAAATGTTCAGAAAACTTTTAAAATATCAATTTATAAAAAAACCAAAGGCAGACGCAATGTTTTTACGTTTAAATCAAAAACAGTTATGTGTACTAATAACACATAAGTGTTTTTGCCGGAGAATTTCTATTATAGGTAACACATAGGAGTTTAAGCTAACTTTGAAACCATTTGAGATAACGGGAAACGCTCTGGGGGATAAATGCATTACCTGATAGGCTTCCTAATGGGCCAATAAAAAAAAAAATAAAAAAATTACACATAGGTGTTCTGGTCGGCGCACCGACGATATATAAAGGCCGAATAAATACCTTTTATTTTTATGTACCTTTTTTTACTAAAAATAAAAAAAACAACATTTTTATTCTATATTTATTTATTTTATTATTTCATTTTTATTTGTTTTATTATTTCATTTTTATTTTTCTTTATTATTATTTTATTTATTTACAATTTCCTATTTTTAAACATTTTTATGTTTTTAACTTATCCCCACCGATATTCGAACATAAAACCAGTTGTTTGTGAATTTTGTTTAATGTTCTGCTTTAACATATTGAGTTTGTATCACTCTGCCACAATGCTCTGCCAAAAGCTGTGTGGGTGTTTGTAGAAAACAAAATTTTTGTGTATTTGCAAAAAAAAAAAAAACGAACATAATAAAACTTAGTGACTAAGCACCTCCTTTGGTGGCGCTGATAGCTAAGGCGTCGACAATAATTTTCACAGCCGGCAGGTCTTGGGTTCGAATCCCACCAGGGCAGCAACATTTTTTTAAAACATTTTTCATAATTGTTTTTTATTTTTTTTAATATATTTATAAATTTTTTTTTAGTTATAGTAACGTTATTTTAATTATTAAAAAAATTAAAAGGCTTATTGAAGATATTTTTTTCTATGAATTTTTTCTATGAATTTAACAAAATCTATGAATAAAATTCTATAAAATATTTCACAATATGAATATTCATTCAGCCAATGAATTGTCTCATAGATTCTATGAATTTGGTTTAATGAAATTTGTGCATAGATATTATGAACAATAATTCTTTCAGTGAGGGTATAAAAGAGTCGGCACAGCCGAATTTAACACTCTCACTTATTTTTATTAGCACATGTGTTGAAAAACCGAAATTATTAAATTAAAATTTAAAACAAATTATAACTTAATTCTTGTACTATGGATTTTTAATTTTTGTTGGCTTTGTTTAAAATATATGAGTTTTATCACTTAAACAAACCCAAAAAATTTACAATCGGTTTAAAATTGGCTGAGTTACGGTCCTTAAGTTAAATAAATACACTTTTTTCCAAAAATGTTCACTTTATTTTCACTCTTACAAGGAAGGTCTTTCACATGGCACCCACCGATTGCCCTGAAACTTGAATATGCACTCAAAAAAAAAAACTTGTAAAGTTACCAATAAATCTCGTGATTTTACGAGGCTATCCTCGTAAAATATGACGTAGGTAAAATTCTCGTAAAATTACGAGGATTTCCTCGTAATTTTGAATGCACCAAAAATTGGTAAAATAACCAATTTTATTGGTAAAAATATTGTTTTAAAAACGGAAAAATACAAAAAAAAAATGGTAAACTTACAAGAAAAAATGGTAAATATGTTTAAAAAAATGGTAAATTTACAAACCAAAATAGTAAATTTACAAAAAAAAAAATGTTAACAACATAAATCCTCGTAATAAAATCATTTTTTGTAAAATAACTGTTTTTATACCCTCCACTCTAGTGATAGAGGGTATATATAAGTTTGTCATTCCGTTTGTAACACATCGAAATATTGGTCTAGGACCCCATAAAGTATATATATTCATGATCCTTGATCGATTTTAAGTCGATCTAGCGATGTCCGTCCGTCCGTCCGTCCGTCTGTCTGTCCGTTGAAAACACGCTAACTTTTGAAAGACTTTATGGAGGCTCCTGAAGTTTGACATATATGTTGGGTATTTACCGGGTCAGGTTTGTATTGCAATCCAGCCAAATCGGTCCAGTGGTTCAAAAGTTATGAGCAAAAGAGTAAATTTCGGGAAGGGAATTTTGCGAACTTTCGAGATTAAAACCACTCTAACTTTCGAAAGACAATTCTTAGGGTGCTGAAACGTGTTACATATCTTTGTCGTTCCCCAAGTCTATTTGGTTTTGAATTTCAGCAAAATCGGTTCAGTGGTTCAAAAGTTATAAGCAAGGCTCTGAATTTCAGATTTTTTCACCTTAAACAGTTGAAAACTCGTTAAACAAGTTTTAACAAGCATGGTGAAATACCAGTTTTTTTTAACTTGTTGTTGTTTGTTTTGGGTGCAGTTTAGTTGTTAGACAAGTAAATATTTGTTATTGTTTTTGTTTTTGTAACTGTATGTAACGGTGTATAGTAAGTGTTTTTGGAAAAAAATCAAATATTAGTTTGTTTTTGGTTTTTAAAGACGAGGATGGTAAAAAAAAAATGAGGGAAATATGTGAAATATATTTTTTTAACATATACGTATAGTAGAGTGTCCCTTATTTTGGAAATGTTGGAAATCTTGAGACGGTACCCGCTCATTTTTTTCCTTTTGACTTAAAAATAACTCAGGAAAAATTTTACGCCCCTAGGACCACGCCTTCCCTACGCGACGGGGCCTTAAAGAGCGGGGCCTAAAAAATCATTTTTCCATACAAACCAAAAAAATTTTTTTTTTATTTTTAATTTTTTTGTTATTAATTATTATATTACTTGGTTTGCTTATTCACGACAAAAAATTTGATTTTGGAGGGATAAGTCTTTCAGCGCTAAAAAATTTTTCGCAAAAAAAAATTTTGAGCCGCCGGGGTCCTACAGTAAAAAATTTTTAAAAAATATTTTTTTTTAGTTTTGACCAGCAACGGTTTTAGTTGCTATGTTGCTTTAAATGATATATATTCCAAAAAAAAAATTATTCATATCTGTGACATCTTTATCTTTTTCGAAAAAAAAAATTTTGAGCCGTAGGAATCCTACGGTAAAAAATTTTTAAAAAATATTTTTTTTTAGTTTTGAAAAGCAATGGTTTTAGTTTTTATGTTGTTTTTAATGATATATATTCCAAAAAAAATATTATTCATATTTGTGACATTTTTATCGTGTATCGAAAAAAATCATCAATGCATTTTTTACCCTTTTTTAGAACACGATTAAGATGTCACAGATACAAAAAATATTTTTTTATGAATATATATCATTTAAAGCAACATAGCAGCTAAAACCGTTGCTGGTCAAAACTAAAAAAAAATATTTTTTAAAAATTTTTTACTGTAGGACCCCGGCGGCTCAAAATTTTTTTTTGCGAAAAATTTTTTAGCGCTGAAAGACTTATCCCACCAAAATCAAATTTTTTGTTGTGAATAAGCAAACCAAGTAATATAATAAATAATAACAAAAAAATTAAAAATCAAAAAAAAAATTTTTTGGTTTGTATGGAAAAATGATTTTTTAGGCCCCGCTCTTTAAGGGCCCGTCGCGTAGGGAAGGCGTGGTCCTAGGGGCGTAAAATTTTTCCTGAGTTATTTTTAAGTCAAAAGGAAAAAAATGAGCGGGTACCGTCTCAAGATTTCCAACATTTCCAAAATAAGGGACACTCTAACGTATAGGTATAAAACAACAAAAATATTTTACAAAGTAATTTTGTTACTCAAACAAATAGTACACTAAAAAAAATATTTACACTCAAAAAAATTTTACACTCCAAAAAAATGTTTTTTTTTTATTTTTAATTTAATTATTTTTTTTTTAATGAAATTCACACTCAAAAAAATGTTGACAGTCAAAAAAATTTTACACTCACAAAAAAAATTTTACTCAAAATAATATATTTCTAATAAATATTTACACTCAAAAAAATTTTACACTCAAAAAAAAATTTATTTTTTTTAATTTTTAATTTAATTATTTTTTTGTTTAATGAAATTCACACTCAAAAAAATTTTGACAGTCAAAAAAATTTTACACTCACAAAAAAACTTTACTCAAAATACTATATTTCTAATAAAAATTTGTAATGCATTTTTTTTAGAAAATTACTATCAGATAACATTGTGGAGGGTATTCATAGATTCGACCAAGTCGAATTTAATTTTTCTACTTGTTTTTTTGTAAATTAACTACTCCTCCTTAAATTAATCCTCGCAATAAATTTTTCAAAATTTTGTCAACTTTTTTTAAAATATTTTTCAATAAAAAAAAAATGCAAATAAATAAGTTTTTTTGTTAAAAAACATAAATCGTCGTGTAACATAATTTTTGTAAAATAAAGTTTTTTTTTGTAATTCAACTAGAGGATAAAAACTTTGTTGTAAAATTACAGTTTTTTTTTTTGTAAAATAACCTTTCAAAATGGTAGAATACAATTACGAAAATAAACTTGTAAAATTACCAATAAAACTGTAGTTCTCGTTTGTGCAAAGTACTAGATTTTTTGTTAAAAAACAAGGAAAATTGTTAAATATTGGTAGAACGGGATTACAAGGCATTTTACCAGGCGTTTTACCAGTTTATTTTTTTGAGTGTGGGAATGAGGGGGTAAAAATAAAAGTTACCTGTTTTTTTAGCTGCCCAATCTCAAATTTAAAAAAGGGTTGCCACCTTATAAAAAAATAAGGGCTTTCGGGAAAATCCGTATAAAAGCCGAACTAGAAGGAGTTTCGCCAAACGAAAAAATACGGGTCAGCTTAACTTTGATAGAGATTATTGTATACGATTTTGGCGGTCGTATGTATATAAACTACCCCATTGTACGTATATAAACTACTCCATATAAACTACCCCAACGGTTATACATTTTTGACAATAACGAACTTAACGAAGCCGAATTCGGACACAACCGATACACCATTAGACATGCCTTCAAAAAACCTTTCGACCTGTATAAAATGTTTATATAGTTTCTTTTGAAAAAATGGAAAAAAAAACCTTTAAAAAACGAAAAAAAAACCTTTTTTCCCCTCCCCTTTGACCCGCTAAATGTGAGATTGGGACGCTATAAAAAAACAGGTAACTCTTATTTTGCTCCCCTAATTCCTATATGCAAGTTTCAGTACAATCGGTGGGTGCCCTGTGAAAGACCTTCCTTGTGAGTACCCAGCAGAAATTTTGCTGAACGTTCAGCAGTTTTTGGAAGGGGAACTTGAGTAAAGGAGCGCATACAATTGCGCTGAATTCATGCATGATTCTCTAAGGCGATGTCCCACTTTAGAGCGCTAGTTGGATACACAGAAACAGCGCTCTTTAGATGCACTGAATCACGTGTCTTTAGAGCGCTGATTTAAGCAGAATAAAGATGCTGTAAATTCATGTATCTTTTTAGCGCTGATTTAAGCAGATTAAAGATGCAGTGAATTCATGTATCTTTGTAGAGCTGATTTAAACATAATAAAGATGCTGTAAATTCATGTGTCTTTTTAGCGCTGATTTTGTAATAAAGTTTGTATTTTCTAAAATTAAAGTTCTAAAATTAAAATGTAAAAATGAGATAAAAAACAAAAAATTTACCAATAAATGAAAAAATATTCAAAAGAAGTTATAACAAATGTATCTTAGTTTTTCTGTTTTTTCGTGATTAGAGTTTGTGTTTAATCCAAATCGGTTTAATAATCGAGATAACAAATACGCATTGGCTGTTTTTTGGTTGGCCTATTTATCATCATTTAAAATGTGTTAAAGGCCTCTGTTATGTCTTTCAAAACATTTCAAATCACATGATATTTTCCGAATCACATGAAATCGAGTTTGGTGTTTGTTTACGGGTTCATTCAAAGTCAGACAAGGAAAAACAATAAAATTTAAAATTCGTTATTGATAAAATTCAATTTTGAATTTTTCAAAAAATTCAAGAAAGAATTTTAAATATAATTCTTAAAAATTTTATTTTAAATTCTTAGAAGAAATAAAATTCCAAAAAAATTTATTTGAAATTCTTTAAAGAATTTTATTAATAAAAAAAAAGAATTTTATTTCCATAATAACAAATATATTTTGAACAAATAAATATTCAAACCAAAAGTAAAATAAAATTAAACCAAAAATAAAATTCAAAAATAAAATTCAAACCAAAAATAAAATTCTTTTTTTTTTGAGAATTTTATTTTTGGAAATAATAAAATTCAAATGTTTTTGAGAATTTTATTTAAACAAAAATTTTATTTCAAATACCTTATGAATTTTAAATAAAATTCGAATTTTTTCCTTGTCTGTTCAAAGTTTAAATCAAATAACTAAAATTTAAAAAAATATAACAAAAAAATTCATTCGTTTTACTTTACAAAACTTTATTTATGTGAAACAAAATGAAAAAAAAAAATCGGAAGTGAACATCAAAAAAATATCGGAAATTTTCATTTTCACATTTTTTATGGGATTTTTTTTGGGAACAGCGGTCAAAGATGCTATGATTGAAGCATTCTTTGCAGCGCTGATTAATGCGCAATAATGCAGTCAAATCATGTGTCTTTGTCTAAAACTCATGTTTTTTTATTCAAAAAGTGTTAAAAATATTAAAAAGGAAAGCAAGTGTGAAATTTTATCAAAAAATAATTACACATTATAAGTTTTATATAAAAAATCTTAAAAAAAAATTAAAATTTTTTCCCCTTCCTTTTACTGCATCCCTAAGAGCGCTCTTTGGATGCGCTACGGTATGCTATAAACAGATGCTGTGTCGCCAAAATCTCGATTTATTTCTGCTGGGTATTTCCGCAATCTTTGGACCCCAAGCAACTCGATTTTTTATATGAGAAACCCAGAATTTTTTGGTGTATTATAGTGTATTTTACTTATTTCCCTTAATCCGTTTAAAAGCTTTAGTAAGTGTTCTTTAATTTATACTAAATCTTCATAAAAGTTTAAGGTTTACTAAAATTCACCACTAAAAAACGCTTTTAGTTAATTTCATATAAATTTTTAATATTTTTTTTTTTTAAATTTCTTAAAAAATATATAAAAGGTTTCCCAATAAAACCAAATATCATTTTAACATAAATTTAATGAATGTTCAATTTATGTTCTAAAAAAACCCTCAATAAGTATTTCCTTTATTTTCTACTTCAACTGTTTTCTTACACATATTATGTATTTCCTAAACAAATGAACCTACCACAAAATAGAAGGTACTTAAAGTGAAAGGAAAAAAATAATTTCAACTTAGCCGCATCCATTAATACCCTACACTATGCGAAAAAAAAACTGGCGAAGAAAAAAAAAATTGGTGAAAAAATTTTTGATTAAAAAAACAATTTATGAAATAAATTAAAAAAAAATTTGATGGAAAAAAAATTATGATTTTTTTTTTTTTTTGAAAAATAATTTTTAGGGATGTAATTTCTATGCAAATGCATGTTTTTCTCGATAGTCTGAAAACGATATCGATCAATTATCTTTACGAATCAAGGAATTTGCGTTAAAATGGCATCGATTTGTTTTTGCATATTTTCGTGAAAATGCATATTTTTGCATATTTTGGTTTTAAGTGCATGTTTTGTGCATATTTCTAACTTTTAAGTGCATATTTTTGCATATTTTGGCATAAGTTAGCAAAAAAAACATATTGAAATTTATTTGTTTCAAAAACTTTGTACATATTTTAAGTTTTATTTATTATTCATGTTACAGATTGAAGTTTCAAACCTTTTTGGGTTAAAGAAAATAAAAACTGTAATTCTTATTTTTTTTTTAGTCGGTAGTTTTTATAATCAAACTGAGGTCCCCAACCCCAACCAACTTGAATTTTCATATGAAATGATATTCTGATGAGTTACAAATGGAATGCTTGAATTAATATGACCCATTTTTTTTGATAGAGTGTATAAAAATAAAATTTAAACATAAATTTATTTGTTATATTTTTTGTTTGAATTTTATATTTTAGTATCTATCGATTTATCGATAATCATAAGAATGTTTATTATTTATATGCTTTAAGAGTATTAACATAACGAATGGGATTTACGCAAATAAACTTAAGGATTATTATACTACATCAGCAAGGAAAAATACATACATATGTACACACAAAACAACTGACTGACAGATAACAGGCATACAAAAAAGGCTTAAATTCATATGCACAGGAGCAAAATACAACAAAACACATAAAACAAAGCAACAGAAATATTTTTTTTTTTTTTACATCTTATATAAAAAAGGATGATTTGATATGAAATAAAATATAAATATGTACACATCATTTTATAGCACGAAATATAAAAATATTTATTTATGTACACTATGGTTGTAAAGTTATTGGAAAATATTTAAGTCTACCATCAGTTACTTAGAAAATTTGTTTTCTGTAGAAAAAGCCAGAAATTCCGAGATATTTGTTCGATGGAACAATTTTTAGATTTTCGATTAAAAATCTCGGATCAGTATTAATCTAACTCGGATAAAATGTGATATATAAGAATATTTGGGGCCTTCCAGGCCAAATCACTTACTTTTAGACCCGACCCTTTCGATTATTTTTTTATATGTTTTAGTACGTATTAAATGAAACTTGCTCTCAAATTTTAAGATTTTTATACCATGTTGGTGCTAAATAATAAATTTTTTAAAATGGCAATTTAAAAAAAAAAAAATTTAAATTTAAATTTTCAATTAATTTTCACCAATAAAAAATATAGATATCTTAAAAAAAGTTGAACAACGTTTTGTTGGTATTTAAATGTTGTTTTAGAAAAAAATATGAACAAATTATTCGAAGTAATTATCACTTATTTTTTAACCTTTCAAAAATTGTTATACCAATAAATACTTGGAATGGTCCTTCATGATAGACATATGCTTGGTTTCATCGACCACGCCCACTTCTACGCCCACTTTTGACAAAAAACTTAAAATGTATATATCTATGAGACTACTCATCCGATTTCAAAAATGTTTTCACCAATATTTAGAGTGTTCCTCCAGAGTGGACATAGATTCATCGACCACGCCCTTTCTACGCCCAGTTTTTAAAAAAAAAACCTAAAATTTCAAAATCTCAAAAACTACTAATTCGATTTAAAAAAAAAAATTCTCCAATACTAAGAATGGTGCTACGGTTGATCGACGTAAAATTTTAAAATATACGAAACTTTTTATGACGTTTCAAAAATGATTTCACCAATGTTTAGAATTCTCCTTCAGGGTGAGTACGGGTAGGTTTCATTGACCGCACCCATTTTAAAGATCAATTTGGGTCAAAAGACTTCAAATTTAAAAACCTCCGAGACTACTCATTCGATTTCAAAACATTCTGAAAAATGTCCTTTTTGGAAATTCCGATTTTAATGGAGCCAATAGGTTCAAAGTTTTAACCTTTTCTATCTCCTGAAAGATTGGTCATAGAAACTTGAAATGTGGGATCCTCCAGCCCAAAAAACATTCCTTCTGGAAATTTAGATTTTAATGGGGTTGTAAATTATGATACTGTGGTACTTTTACTATCCCCTGAAATCCTCAAGAAGAATTAACAACGAAGAAAAGGACATATTTTAAAATTAAAGTTTTTAAAGGCTAAAAGGAGTCAACAATTGGTTAAGGTAGGATAATATGGCACTTTTTATGTCAATTGAGATAACGACCATTATATGTTTTTATTTATCAAACACATCTTATACAGAAAGGAATGAAGCCTACATGGAACGAAATGTATTGGAATTCAAGGAATTGAAATGAATAGAATAGGGCACGAAATGGAATAGAACGGGGAACGAAATGGAATGATACGGGGAATGAAATGATGTCAATAATAAGATGTAAGGGCTTGAAAATTTTCAACAATTTTTTTTTACCGTAACGTACATGATTCCGGGCTAAACGGGGCTGTTTGAATTTTATTGTTTTTTCTAAATAGTTTTTATGAAAGATTTCAACGATAAAAATTTAATAAAATAAAAATTCTGCAGGGTAAAATTTTAGAAATGGGAACTCTAATCCTGATCCTTCTTTAATACCGTTTTTATTATTACCGGTGACAAAGTTCCGGGCAGGCCTGCTAGTAAGCCATAATTCGAGATGTGATCACAATTGGTTCTATTTTTTTTTGTAAAATATACCAAACCAAATTCGAAAGAAAAAAAAAGGTAGGAAAGAAAGAAACGAAAAGAAGAGGGAAAAAGGAAAGTGAAAAAGAAATAATCTAAAAAAAAAATTCTAAGAAAAATGCCCACTGATCTGAAAAATTTTCTATGAAAAATGTTAAAGAATCTTAAAATTTTTCTAGAGAAAAAATTTCGCGGAATGTTAAAATTTTTTTAGAGAAAAAATTGGGATTTTTTCTATAGGAAAATCCTAAAAAGTTTTCTATAGGAAAAATCGGGAAATTTTTTTTATGAAAAATGTCTAAAAAATGCAATAAATTTTTAGGCTTTTTCTATAGGAAAAATTATACATAATCTGGGACTTTTATAGGAAAAATGTCTCGGAATCTAAGTATTTTTCCTTAGGAAAAATGTCTCCGAATATGAGATTATTTGTATTAGAAAGATGTCTCAGAATCTTAGACTTTTTAATAGGAAAAGCTGAAACCTTTTCTATAGGTAAAAAAGTCCTAGAATCGTAGAAAAATTTACAATTCTTTCGATAGGAAAAATATTCTAGAATTTTTGAGTTTTAATATTAAAAAAATATTCTAAAATCTACGAATTTTTCGATAGGAAAAATAATTTAGAATCAAAGTCTTTTTCTATAAAATTGCCTTAAACTCTGAGAATTTTAGAAAAAATATCACAGAACCTAAAAAAGGTCTTATTGTTAAATTCCGAAATTTTTTTTATTTAAAAAATTTCTCAGAATATAAGACTTTTTTTGTAAGAAAAAGACTCTGAGACTTTTTCTATGGGAAAAAAGATTCAGAAACTAAAACATTTTTTTATAAAAAATTTCTTTTACTCTCTTATGAAAATATTTCGCAGAAAATGCTTGACTATCTTAGACTTTTTCTATGGAAAAGTTTCTCCGAAAACAAAACTTTTTTAATAGAAAAATGTCTCAGAATCTAGAAAATGGCCTCAAAAAATTTTAAAAAGCATTAAAGTTTTCGATTTTTTTAATCGTTGGTACTTTCTACGAAATATTTTTTTCAAACCCTAAAAATTTTAGTGTAGAAAGATCGTTTCGGTATCTAAAACCTTTTTTTATAGAAAAAATAGAATAGAAAAAATTTTAATAATTCAGAACCTAAGAAGTTCTCAATGGGAAAAAACTCACTAAATCTGAGAATTTTTTGTTACGAAAATTTTTTTCTAAATATAGAAATTTTTGATGTGAGAATTGCATAAGTATCTGGGAATTTTCTATATGAAGGTTTATCGGAATTTTAAAAATGTATAAATTCTGATTAATTTTTATTCAAAACTAAAAATCGTTACATTCGAACTTTAAACTATTATATTTTTAGTAGGTTTATTCTAGATCGAGGTCATTATTTGCTTTACTTATTTAGACTTAAATATTAAAATTTCGGGCAACTTGTTGTGCACAAATAATATATGTTTAGATAAAAGGTACATTCAGGAAAGTATTATTCTTGTTCGTAAATTTAACGGTCTTCACCTACATTTATAGTTAAAAAAACTGGTCAATGATGTTTTTGAATAAAAACTCAATTATTTGTTTTTTAATACAATTAAGTTTTTTGTTCAAATGACAAAAAATTTAATTGAGAATAAAGCAACACAACAATAATTTGTTCTGAGTTTTTTTAATTACAAAGCCAGAAATTTATTAAATTATGTGATTAAAATCAGTGCATTCATATTTTGGTTTTAAAATTACACACTGGCATATATTATTTCTATAATTAAGTCATCTGCTGGTTAAAACAAACGAAAAATTATATTAGCTTCCCAGGCAGAAAAATACAAACGGGAAAGCGCTGGCAAAGTACCTTTCATGGTCGCAACGATATGCCGTTGCTATTTAAAAGCGCTTTGAAAGCGCTTTAAAAACAAAAAAATATGGTACTATTATAGCACTTTTAGAACAAAAAAATGGGACGCATCAAAATTGTATAAGACACAACTTTTTTTGGTGTTTATTTGAATAAAGATATGTATTAAATTAGGATACAAAATTTATTGACTAATTTATTAGGATAAAAAAACTTTTATTAAAAATGCTTTTAGGAAAATTTTTGGAAAAGTTCCGAAAAAAGTGGTGTATTGAACCGCATCGGGTAGTGTTCCAAAGGGATAGGCCCAGTGACATTTAACTTGTGATGTATCCGGAGTTTAAGACACTTCCTCACGAAAGAAACAGGTGTTCTTATATAAAAGGTGTCAAGTTTGTAATATGTAGGTCATTATGTCTAAGTGACACATCACGAGAACTATCAAGGATCGGACTTTTATCCTTCAGGGAAATAAAAAATATTCCAATTGTTACGAAAATTAATAAATTTTAATAAAAAAATTATAATTTGAACGGATTTAAAAAGAAAAACAATGGCAAAGCGCTTGCAAAGCACTTTTTCGAATTCATAATACCTTCTACACAAAAAATAAAGTGCTTTGCCGAGACTTTTTCTTTGGAACGGTTGGCAGTTTCTGCCTGGGTTGTTATAACCTTTGTAACATACAGTTTAATTTTTAGCTGCTTTAATTCAAAATGTGTTTCAACAGTCATTTTCAATTGATTCTACCCAAAAAAATTGGTTGAGTGTAGAATTTACACACATTTTATACACATATACGGATAAAACACTCAAATATGTATGTAAATAAATATGGTTTCTAATAAAGATAAGGACTAATATATAATCATAAGGAATAGCTAAGTAAATACTTTAAGACACAACGTTTCCTTTTTTTTTTATTTGTTGGTATCCTCAAAAACAAATCTTTGACTGCCCTACAGGAAATTCTATGTAATTTTTTTTAAATCTTTAAAGGGTTTGGTGGGTGTTTCTATAACTGATAGAGTTTTCGAATGGAGCAGTAACATATATATAAAAAAATGCACATAAGACCTTTAGCAAGCAAGTCAAAGAAATGTTCAAGATCAATAAACCTAAATTGTTCGTAATTTTATCAAATTTAAAGGATTTGCGTAAAATTTTAGAATTGTAAAGTTAGGTATGTAAGTCCCAAAACTTGTTTATTTTTTTTTAATTTAATGGTTTCAATTTTAATCATTATTTCATTCTGTAATTTTGGTTTTTTTGAACAATTAGTTAAAAATAAAAATATAAAAAATACTGAGAAAAAATGACGAAAAATATAAGATAGCGTAACAATGGCAATTCTAAACCATTTCCAATTGTATTTTAAAACTTTCCAAATGTATTTTTAAATTGTTCAATTGTATTTTAAAATTGTCCAAATGAATTTTTAAATTGTCTAAATGTGTTTTACAATTGTCCAAGTTTATTTTAAAATTCCCAATTAGAAATTTTGTCTTTAAGACAATGTCAGTAATGATTCATCAGGTAGAAGTCAGCAAGTGAATACATTTTACTAAAGACAACTTAAGGACATGTCATAATTTTTGTCGGAGCTCCCCAAATTCTATACATGTACTGACTTGTCATGTAAGTCGTCTTTTCAATTTAGAAAAATCATGTCTTTAATGCTGACAATTATATAGCAAATCCGACCAATCCCAAAAAATTTTTTTTCCGATGTAAAATCCATGTAATTTTGTTTAATCCTTTAAAACTCTTTTAATTTTCTTTGTAATTAAAAAAATAAAATTGAATTGGTATTAAAACAATAAAAAAAAAACATAAAAAAAATCCGCGACCGGGGATTGAACCGAGGCCAAAAATCTACAACACGTAAGTTGTCGAACCTGCTAGACAACTAGGCCAACCACAACTTAAAATTGTTTGTAATAAAATATATTTTGAAATCATAATATTTTCAAATTTGTCAAAAACAAAATAAATTGAATATATCGTCACCTTAATTGTAAAGGGCACCTGCAATATATTTTTTGTAAATATTTTTTTTTGTTTTGTATAAATAATATTAAAAACAAATAAGATACGCTTAAATAACTCTAACAAAATCTTATAAAATAGGATGAAACCAAATTCCAATTAATATTTAAAAAAATGTTATATTTGAGGAAGAAAAATTCATATTGTAGCATTTTTCAATTCAGGTGACGAAATATATATAACAGGACAATTCAAATAATAAATTAATTTAAATTTGTTTTTAAATAAACACATTTATTATCAAAGTTTGGCTAAAGGGGTAAGGTGCTAGACCAGTGAACAGAAGGTGCTGAGTTCGCGGACCAAGTGAGGCAGATCAAAATAGTAAGTTTTAAAAAATTTAATTTAATAAATGGACAGATAAAAATAGTAAGTAGTGTAAATTAAAAGACGCGATTAATAAATTTTTAATTTTTTAACGATCTCACACAGAAAAAAAACGTTCATACATGAAATAAATTTGTTCATACATAGTATGAATCGAACATGACTTTTTTTTCCCAAAACATTTTCATACATAGTATGAATTTGGTCATACATATTATAAAAAAAATCATGATGGGGTTTTTAGCAAAATTTGCGCTTCTTTCTTCACCTAAAAAATAATACAATTACATATTTTAAAATAATGAATGCACATTTGAATGCAAATGCAATAAAAGATGTCCTTTATTTAATTTTCACCATTTTATTTAATACATTGAAAAATGAAGCATAAAACATATATTTATGTCTATAGAATTAAAAAACACCATAAGGACTTGATGAATCTTGAAAACATTCCGAAAGTACGCTGGAGAAAACAGAAATATCGCACATCTGTGTCTTGTGGAAGCTGGATTAATTTCAATTCCCTTTTATAAAGTCTGCATTTCTAAATAAGAATATTACATTACAGATAATTATTTTATGTATCCTCAAAAATTCCTTACCTTTTTATTTTTAAAAGCAAACAATTAGCGAAAATTGCGATAAAACACGTTTTTTTTTAAACAAATCAAATAAAAATATTTTTTGACAATTATTTTTTTATTTCAAACCAACTAGTTGTTTGAAATTTTTTGGAATTTGAAACGTATAAGGAATGATTCATAAATAGTAGCAATTTGTTCATATATAGTATGAACTGAAATCAATGAAAGCAGTTCATTCTATTTATGAACAAAATTTGTTCTGTGCAGACGTACTATGTACATGTCATAATGTAGTCAGCACTATTGACTACCTGCATACTTGTCGGCGAGGAATTTTGACAAAATACTTGAAAAAGTCAGGAGGTGTCATGAGGTTTTTTGTACGGTCAGAGATTTTTCAGTCAGCAGGTACACTGACTTTGTCATAAGGAAGTCTTTGAGATGTCTTATCGACATTTCTAATTGGGTTGTCCAAATGAATTTTAAAATGTCCAAATAAATTTTAAAATTATGCAAATATATATTTTTTTTTTATTTTTGCTAAATAATCTTGACAATGGGATCTGACAAATCCCGAAACACGTGTCGATTAAGTCTTGCAAAAAATGACCAACAAAAATAAATTTAAAACAGAAAAATTATTTGCTTAAAAATTATTCTATGACAGTGGCGGGTACAGCTTTTGGGGTTGGGCAAATTTATTAGTTCTTGTCTAAATCTGAGAATTTTTCAATAGAAGAAATTCCTCTTACATAGAAAATATCAGATGATGAGACATTTTTCGTGAAGAAATGATTTTTTATAGGGAAAATGCCTCAGAATCTAAAACTTCTTCTTTACGAAAAATGTCTCAGAATCTTATAATTTTTTCGTATAGAAAAATTTTCAGATTCTAAGAACTTTTTTCTACAGAAAAAGTCTCAGATTCTGTAATCCTTTATTATAGAAAAAGTCTCATATTTTAAAACATTTTTGAGACATTTTTCCAATAGAAAAAGAAAAGGTCTTAGATTCTGAGAAATTTTTCCTTTATAGAAAGTCTCAGATAATGAGATAATAGAATGAGATTCTAAAACCCTTTCTCAAAGAAAAAGCCCGTTGGAAAAAATCTTACATTTTGAGACATTTTTTCCATAGAAAAAGTCTCATATTCCTTAAAATAAGTCTCAAATTCAGATTTTCTGAGACCGTTTCCTATAAAAAAAGTCTCAGATTATACCTTTTTCCTATCGAAGAAGTCTCAGATTCTGTGACCTTTTACCTATAAATTTTGAGGCCGTTTTCCCAAGAAAAATTCTCAAATTCTGAGATCTTTTTCCTTTATAAAAAATTGTAGGTTCCGAGACAAGAATTAAGAGTTTGTGGAATTCTTCTACAAAAGTTCGAAAAAGAAAATGTTTGGGGATGTGAAATATGTTAGAGCTTATTTGTACGTTTTTCTATAGCAAAAGTCTCATAAACAAAATTAAGATCCTGTATTCTATACAAAAAAAAAACAGATATATAATTTTTTTATACCAAAATGTAAAATAAGATTGGCAGATATTCAAAAAATATCACAGAAAATTTTCAGATTAAGTCACATTTTTCCTCTAACAACTTTTAAACAACTATAACAACTTTTAAATTTTTCCTATAAAAATTTTCAGATTTTTTTTTATGAAAAATTTTCGGATTTTGAGATTTTTTTCTTTGGAAATTTTTTTAGAAAATTTCCTTTTTTCTTATTTTCTTTATTTTTCTTTTTTTTTTTCTTTCTTTTCCTCTTTTTTTGGTAATTTGGTCTGGGGGGGGAGGGGAATTTCCTCTTTCTTAATTTATTTATTTTACATTTGGATAATTTAAAATTTTATTTGGACAATTTTAAAATATATAGATACATATGGAAATTGTATTTGGCCAATTTTTAAATAAATTTTGACAATTTTAAAATTCATTTAGACAATTTTAAAATATTTTTGAATAATTTTAGAATGCATACGGACAATTTTAAAATACATTTAGACAAATGTAATAAAATTTATACAATTTTAAAATTTATTTCTAAAATTTTAAAATACAATTGGAAATGATGTAGTTCTTTATGCAACAATTAGGGTGTCACGAATGGTTCGTTTTGGTCTTAAAAGTCTATGTTTTAATTTTTAGCACAATCGGACAATTTATGCTGTGCCTAGTTTTTGTCGTTAATAAACTAATCAAGTAAAATAATAATTACAAAAATAAAAATTTATAAGAAATCAAATTTTTAAGCTCGAGGTCAAGTTTATGCAAAGTAAAATGTAAAATTCCTGCGTGAGTTTTTCATGATATAAAAAATCCGTGTTTTATTTTTTATATGCACATTCACAGAAATAGTCTTAAAAACATCAAAAAAATATTTTTAGCTCACAGGTCGCAGTTCGATGTGTTTGGTATGGTAATTTGGTACGCTCTTACAATAGCATGGGGCAAAACATTAACAAAATTAAATATATTTTTCAATTCGTGAGAATTTAATTTTTTTGTTTTAATTTTTTTCTACTCACGTGAGCATGAATGATCGTGATTAAAATGTCACTCACAATCCTATCTCTGCTACAAACCATTTTTTTTTTTATTAGTGTTGTGTTTCTTTGAACTTTCAGTTATAATTTATAAAAAATAAAATTTTTGAGCTCGAGGTCAAGTTTATGCAAAATGCTTGATTTTGATATTTATTTCTTCAAAGCTTATTTTCGAAAATGTTCACATTAAAAACAAAAACAAAAAATGCAATTAATTTTAAGCACTAAAACAGCGAGTGAGTTTCTTCTCCATCGTCTAATGTTACACAGAGTGCAAGACATTCACTTACTGTGTTAGCTCTTAAAATTAAATGCATTTTTCGTTTTTGTTTTTAATGTGGATATTTTGAAAATAAATTTTAAAGATTCTATACAAAGTGTAGCGAAATATCAGCAATATAGAATTTTGCATAAACTTGACCTCGAGCTCAAAAATTTTATTTCTTATAAATTATAACGGAAAGGTCAAAGAAACACAACACTTATTTAAAAAAAAAAAACAATAATTAAATTTTTGGTGTGTATCGTGAGTGAGTTTTCAATCACGCTCACGCATGCTCACAAAGTTACAAATTTTTGGTCACTCACGATCATGCTCGAATTTTTTTTTGGGTCACGCGCACAAGTGTGTAGAACGCACAAGTGTGTAGAAACATTTAAAAAAAAAAATTAAATACTCACGAATTGAAAAGTATGTACACTCAAAAAAAAAAAACTGTAATGTTAGCAAAAAAAGCTTGTAAACCTACAAGAAAATTTGCTGATTTTGAACCCACAATTTTTTTGCTAATGTTAGCAAAAATGTTTTGCCAATAATTAGTTAACAAAAAAAATTTTTTTTTGACACATTTGAGGACCCCATTGGGTTCTGACCCGATAGGTCCAGACCCCGATGGGCCTAGACCTAGTTGGGTTCCTTAAAAATCGTCATAGTTTTTGATCCAAAATTTGTGTCCGTTTCGCTCTACCTTGCTTAGTTTTTAAGATACGTGATTATAGGGGACCACTGGGGTCTTGAGAATTAAAAAACTCGATAAATTCAAAAATATTACTCGGAGAGCTTTTGACTATTTTGCGGTCTTGTTCTACATATTGAGGGCTACAAAAATGCCTTTGGACTTTTTGTTGTGTCGGCAATATTTACCAAGATATGGGCATTTTAAAATTTTCGGGAATGCTAATTTTTTTGGATCCAAAGTTGGGGCCCATTAGGGTCCACACATGTGAAGGGCACCCGCGAAAGTATGGAGATTCTAAGAACCAAAAATGCCTTCCATTTTGCTCTATCTGGCTTAGTTTCCGAGATAGAGCCATTTTAAGTTTTCTGAAAATAAAAAAAAATTTACCATTTATTTTTGCTAATGTTAGCAAAAAATCTTGTAAAAATGTTGTCAACTCAATTTCAAATCTTAGCAAAAGAAGTTAGTTCAACGTTTGTTTAAAATTGCTAATGTGCTAAGTGAAGTTTACAAGAATCTTTTGCTAACATGCTAATCTCAACTAAAAATTTGCTAAAAGTTAGCTAACTAGCATTAGCAAAAAAAAATTAGTAAATCTACTAACGTATTTTTTTGAGTGTATAATTTTGTTAATGTTTTACCCCATGCTATTGTAAAAGCGTTCCAAACACATCGAACTGTGTGTGACCTGTGAGCTAAAAATGTCTTTTGATCAGGGACATAACGGTTATAATTTATATTTAAAAAAATTACTAACTTTTAAATACTTTAAAATTTTTATATTTCAACAAAAATGAAACAGTTTGCTAACGATTTTTATTTTAAAATTTAAAATATTCAATCAATATTTTGATTTTTATTATTTGAAATATAATAACGGTTATTTTAAAACCAAATATAAAAATCAAAATAAATAACAAAAATAAAACAAACAAATTTATTTGACTTTCAAATAAATAAAATAAAATTTTAACAAAATTGAAAATTGTATGTATGTGAAGCGAAATTTGTTTAACAAAAATTCATTTTGAAGCATCCGCAAATAGTCTTTAAGAAAATTGACGATGGATTAAAGAGCGGATTGTGTAATAAAATTTTGAATACATAAATGTATGAGACAAACTGCGCGCAAAGAAATTTATGTAGTTGTTGATCAAAGTTCGTATGATTTGTTTCGCATAATTTATGGACAAAATATTTTAATAATTCTAAAACCGGGATTTGGTCCACAGATCTTGCTTTCTGTAATAAATTCTTGTTGGACTAAAATTGTTAAAATCTTGTGTAAACAATGGCAAAATATTTTATGATCCTAAAACAGCGATTTTAATCATATTTTTCCCTAAATCAGCATAATGATTTTGCCCATTTAGGCCATCGTTAGTTTTCTCAATGATTATTTCCGGATGCTTCGTTTTTGAATGCCCATTAATATGAAATGTCTTAAAAATATAAGAAATCTTGTATAGATTACAAAAAAAAAAATATTTTAGAATCCTGAAACATTCGAATTTGGTCCAAAGATTCTAATCAGAATTTTGGACCAAAATTTGTATTTTTAATTTGCCACATTTTCCCTAAAATCAGCCTTTAATGGCCAACGTCCGGAATGTATTTTGATATAATAGGGCTTTGCAGATCTTCTAGAGATTATGGAAAAGGATAAAAAGTTTTGAATACAATTCTCACACTTAATAATCAGCTCTTCAATTCATCATAAAAATTCTATTCATTCATAAGCGTCGAACCTGAATCAAATTACGTCGCGTAAGGCGTAACGCCCAATAATTTTTCGTTTCTAATATTTAAATGTGAGTTACCTAAATCAAACGGACGTAAAAATTTCAAATTTGATGTTTTTGTTTTTGTTTTTTTTTTACGTCTTGCGCTACGCATTTGATTCTGGTTCGACCCTAAAATATATCTACAAAATTGATTGAATAAAATAAAAATCGAAATAAAAGTTATTTCTTGATTAAATAAACAAATCAAAAAATAACTTTTATTTTTAGGTTGAAAATAAAAATCCAAATATTAACCGAAAAGTTTGAATAAAAAAATAAAAATTAATTTTAAGAAATCTTTGCAAATTTTTGTTAATTTTTAACTAAAATGTGTCTTCATATATTTGCTGTTAAATAATTAACAAACTTTTTTAAATTTTTTTGGCTGATTTTTATGAAATCATAACGGTTATTTTTGGTCCCTGCTTTTGATGTTTTAAGAGTATTTCTGTGAATGTGCAAATAAATAATAAAACACGGATTTTTTAAATTACGAAAAACTCACGCATGAATTTTACTCACTCACGACCTTTTTGGTTTACTCACGCTCATGCGCGCACACCTATGTATACTTATCACTAGGGTAAGTACTTTCATGAAAATGCATATTTTTACTCAACTCAGCATTGTAAACATAGCATAAATTATATATCTATCCGAATCAAAGAATTTGCAATAAAATGGCATTAATTTGTAGTTGCATATTTTTGCATATTTTGGTATAAATGCATATTTTTGCATATTTTGATATAAATTAGACTTTTTTTAAATTTCATCAATATTTTTCAAAGCTTCCTTAGGAAAATTAAAACTCTATTCCCTATTTTTTATTGAAAAATGTATTTATTTATCGAAATCATATTCTAATGCATTTTTTAAAGAAAATGGATTCTGGAAGTATAATCTTTAGATTCTAAAAAAATTTCTCCTATTATAATGTTCCTTTTCTGAGATATGAGATATTTATATCTCTTCACTAATCGTACAGAAAAAAACGTTTTCGGAGAGAAAACTGCTATACAAAGACCAAAAAACGACTCTGTGTACCTGTGAATTTGACTTTTTTAATAATTGTGTCAAATCATATTATAGGCACATATTTTCGTTTTTTAGATGCATGAAAATACTTGCCCTACTTATCACGTATAAAATGAAATGCGCATCTCTAGTTTGTATAAAATTTTTTGTTTGTTTTGATTATTTGCCCGGCAATTGACGAAATTCGAAAAAAGACATTATTTGTGCCACCCTTATGCCCATATAAAATAAAAGAAATTTTTTGTTTAAGAATTGCTCTATGTTTTATTCTCTTTTAGTAAGATTTCATCGCAAATTTAACGATACTAAAAATAAAACAACCTATCAACAACAAACATCATCGACATCAACATCATCGACATCAGCCTCATTGTCAAATAATGGGTATTTTTTGTTCATTGTTGTAGGAGTTTTTTTCCCAGCAAAAAATTACGTAACACTACAAGGGAAATGCTTTAAAATAACAACTAAACTCATATACAACAATACTTTAGCAAAACCTTAAAACTGGTAATGATTATGTAATGCATTTCTATGTAATACAATGGCTAAAAATATATACAATGGCTAAAATTCCCTAATGCTTATTATATGCATTATTTTTATTCACATATTTTGAATCTCATCCCAGACAAAAATCATCAATGCTGTATAGGGTAAAGTAATAATAATAGATAAATGTCTTACCGTTACTTTACCATATTGATAATTTTTAATTATTATGCCGTCCGACATAAATGAAAAAAGTCGTTGAACACAAATTGGATAATATACGTTTGAAACTAGAGACTAAATGTAGTAAAACTGCATTTACAGTTTTTCATTTCGTGATCTTGTTTCTTCAAAGTTTTAGAGGATTAAATTTTTTAAAACATTTTTTTAATATTTCTACTTGCCCTAGGATGCCACTAATAAAAAAAAACAATTTAAAATAAATTCTCTGTCCAATCAGCAGAAAAATCTGCCCATTTTGAGCCATATGATAAATCTTCTGATTTTAGCAGACACGGTTTGCTGAAAATCTGTCATGATTATCTAGGTGAAATCAGAAAAAAAATCTTCCAAAACAGCAGAGAAATCTGCTAAGACATTTTCTAGAAAATTTTTGTTTTTAGAAAATTTATTTTCATACAAACTTTTTTTTAGTTTCGTCAATTAACTGCAAAAAAAGTCATTACCACTTCTTAGTGGAGTGCTTTAAAACTATAACAAATGTAATGAAATACAACAAAAATAACAAAAAACACAAGACAAAAACACACAAACATTTTTTTCTACTCCAGAATACATAGATATTCAGCTCTTAACTCATTACCTATCGCGACACCTCCATACAAAAGTAAGTAGATATTCAGTAGATAAGAACTACTTCAGGGAAGTAGTTGGAAGTTGTTTGAAAGCTCGGAGTACTTCTTATCTACTGAATATCTACTTACCTTTGTATGGGAGTGTCGCGGAAGGTAATGAGTTAAGAGCTAAATATCAACTTTTTATGGAAAAAAAAAGAAAAGAATGCCTTTGCGTTTTTTTTCTAGTGTTTTTTGTTATTTTTGTTGTATTTAATTACATTTGTTATAGTTTTAAAGCACTCCAAACAGAAGTACTCCGCACTTTTTTTGCTGGGTTATTATTATAATTTTGTATAAAAAACGAAAAAAAAAATTAGTACTTTGACAAAAAAAAAACTTAGAAAATTTTCTTAAAAAATAATGACAGCAAATTCTGTAAAATTTCAAAACGATCTGCTAAAAATATGTTCAAAAATATATTTTTAATTGTATAAAAATCGAAATAAATTAACACTTTGAAAAAAATCGTAGACAATTTTATTGAAAAAAAAAGAATGATAGCAAATTAGTAATGCTTAAAATATTTAAAATATGTTCAAAAATATTTTGATGTTCAGAAAACAGAATCAGTTAAAACGCAGTAAAATATTTGTTTTTTTTTTTTCTAAAATGACAGAGAATGACAGAGTTATTTTAGTAAAAATAGCCTTTTCAGCTGAACAATCTGCTGAAAGATTGCTAATTAAAATTGAAAGTCGTTTTACAGATTTTTTGACAGAGTTTTTCTTTTGGGTGAAATGAAATAGAAGGATCTCCACTAATTTTTCTATTTTATTATTTTTACATATCAGGAAAACGGAGGTAAGTTATGTCCTTTCAAAAATGTATCCTTCAATATAATTCAAAATTTTTAACAACATATTTTGATAAAGTTTTCAAATGACTTTATTCACATCCTTTTATCCTGAATGACAAAATAAAGAAATGGAAAAATTAGGGGAGATCATCCTTTTTAATTTGCCGTCAACAGTGCCATCTTAGGACAAGTACAAACTATTTTACAAAACGTGTCCTTTAAAATTTTGAAGTCCTTTTAAAAGGAAACAGGATCACGAAATGAAAAACTGTAAATGCAGTTTTACTCCATTTGATCTCTACTTTCAGACGTATATCATCAGGTTCATGTTTAATTTTCGTTGTCGGACTGTGTTATGGGAAGCATAAAAATGGGCGCTATTTACGTAATGCCTGATTTTTTTTTTTTTGGCTATGCATTACATGGTAATACATTACATAACCACTAACATTTTTTATGTAAGGACAAAGCAAATATCCCTCAAGAATGTTTTCTTCTTTAGAAAATGATAAAGATTACAAATCAGTTGTTAAGTAATGACTAGAGTAATGACAATAAAAAGCAAAGTGTTGCTTCATTCGAAAACATACAATTTGAAATTCCTAATACCTGTTAGATATTTTTTTAACAATCTGTTTAATACGTTTATGCCCTTATTTGATACTTTTAAAACACACCTAGTGGAAATTTAATCTAACATTTTGCTGGGACACATATATATTCAAATAAATGTCGCCCTTTCAATTATTTGTACATGCTTGACTGGTTTATGGTAGACCAATGTCTCTAGGGCCTTTCTTTTTCTAACAGACATATTTCTTCATTAGGGTGTCACTTTAGAATATTATCATTAAATTTTTTTTAAATTTGCACACAGAAAACAATTTTGCCATTTTCCAACTGAAAGTCAGTTGATGCTATAAAAATTCGGTTGAAACAATTAAATAAAGGTTGTCACAATTGAATATCGGTAGTCACAACTGAATAAGGTTGATATAACTGACTTTTAATTATAAAAACTATAAAATTCGGTTGTCACTGCCGAATATAGTAGCAGCAACCGAATTTTGAGTTGATGCAACTAAAAAATTCAGTTGGAAATTTATTTTTCTGTGTGTGAGATTATGAGACTTTTAAATAAAACAGTATATGTTTCTGGAATGCAAATTTTCTGCACAACAATATCATCGATGTGTTATTGTTATCGAAAACCCACCTCACGAATAGATATAAGTTTCAAATTCCCGAATATACATTCTACAAAACAAATCACCCTGACGGTAAGGCGCACAGTGGAACAGGTATTTTGATAAGAAGTAGAATTAAGCATCATGCTATGGAAACTCTTTCAACAACTTACCTTCAAGCAACCTCAATACATCTTGAGTGTACAGGAGGAGGACTAACTCTAACGGCAGTTTACTGCCCTCCACGCTTTTCAGTATCTAAGATAGAGTTCGAATATTTTTTTCAGTACCCTTGGTAATTGTTTCCTAGCTTGTGGGGACTACAATGCGAAACACACCTATTGGAGTTCATGTCTCACGAACCCTAGGGGAAGACAGCTATACTGTGCTCTAATTGATAGGAAAAATAGTATGGATGTTATATAGTCTGGACAACCAACATATTGGCCTTCGGATCCTCGAAAAATTCCCGATATTATCGATTTTGGAGTAACGAAACTTATTGATAGGACTAAGTTATCTGTTGAATCATCATTTGATCTAAGTTCAGATCATTCTCCAGTAATTTTATCTCATTACGATGAACCAATTTCGGTTAAAACACCCTTTGGACTCACTTCGTCAAAAACGAATTGGTTAAAGTATAAAAAATATATAAGTAGCCACATCCACATTAACCCATCTTTGGAATATGAGGGGGATATTGGAGAATGTGTTCAGGAGTTTACATCCATTCTGAGATCTGCAGCAGAGTACTCTTCGACGTCTTCGACCGTTACTCCTAATTGTAATTTTCATGTTTCAAACTCAGAAATTGTGCAACTATTGGCCATCAAGAGAAGGCTAAGAAGGGAATAGCAAAACAGTAGATCTCCTGCCGCAAAGCAGAGGCTGCCTGAAGCTACAAGAAACCTTAGAAAAGCCCTTCATTTGGAAGAGGATCGCATAAATAGCGTTTATGTGGAATGTCTTTCGCATTCAAATTCAGAAAACTACTCACTGTGGAAAGCTACTAAAATTAAACCACCGCTGAGAGAGCAATGTGGAAATTGGGCACGCAGTGAAGAGGAGAAAGCATACTCATTTGCAGAACATTTAAGAACAGACTTTAAGCCAAACTTGGCGGAGAATAACTTGACACTCCCAGAAATGCCTCTGCACATGGATCATAGTAATATATTGTTTGACGCCCAAGATGTTGAGACAATTATTCGAACGCACGTAAGCCCAAAGAAAGCGCCTGAGTATGACTAACAATAAGTCACACCAAACATGATAAAAACCCTACCATTTGTAGCGGTTACTGTTCTTAGAAAAATATTTAATGCGATCTTGCAACAAGGATACTTCCCAGACATATGGAAAATTTCGCAGATCAAAATGATTTCCAAGCCTGGAAAAGATTTAACTTTAACTTCATCATACAGACCTATAAGTTTGCTTCCGTGCCTATCAAAATTATTTGAAAAAGTTATTCTTCAAAAGATTCTTCCAATTATGGAAAATAGTAATAGCATTCCTGCTCATCAGTTTAGCTTCCGCGAAAAACATGGAACCATTGAGCAAGTTAACCGCATAACTTGCGTGATAAGGAAAGCCTTTGAAGAAAATAAATGTTGCTCAGCCGTTTTTCTGGATGTCGCTCAGGCATCCTTGAGACTAAACAATCACCTTACAACTGTGGAGGCGTGGTTCAAGAACTGGCGAATTAAAGTTAATGAGCTTAAGAGCAAGCACGTTACGTTTACACTTAGAACGGACATTTGTGCTCCGGTTTCTTTAAAAGGTATAAGTATCCCACAGTCTGAGAGTGTTACATACCTTGGTATTCACTTGGACAGACGTCTAACATGGCGAAAACACTTACAATTAGAAGCCAAGAGGCTTCATTTGAAGCTGAAAGCCTGCCAATTATATTGGTTAATTAACAAACATTCTAAACTTAGCCTTGACTCGAAAGTCACCCTGTATAATTGTATTTTGAAACCAATATGGACTTTTGGTATCCAACTATGGGATACAGCCAGTATGTCTAATATTGGGCTTATACAGAGGGCACAATAAAAAATTTTGACAATCATTACGGGTGCACCCTGGTATGTCAGAAATGTGAACATTCATAAGGACTTAAATATTCTGCTGGTTAAAGAAGAGTTTATAACCATCACACTAAAATACGAGGAAAAGCTCGGGAACCACCCAAATCCATTGGCTAGAGCCCTTACTCGGACCCAACTTCACACCAGACTGCAACGTGCAGATTTACCGCCCATTTAATTATGAGGCCCGTCCTTCAACATATTGATTTTTTTTAAACTGAACATCAAAATATGAATATTAATTCGGTTTTATTTAAACAAAAAAACATAAAATCGATTTGTTTCAAAACCCTTCATTTAAAAACTTTCGTTTTACATTGTTTTTGTACTTTCCTTTTTATTATAAATGAAATTTAAAATTGATAAATTGTTTCAATGATATTTTATTGTTAACCATGTACTATGGTATTATCTGTATATTAAAAATTTCTTTTGATTTTGGCCAATTTATTTTTTCTTTCCTATTTGTTGCGGTCTTTAAGATTTTTATTTTATATTTCAGTTTCTTGTTTTGTTTTACTTCCTTATCTTTATAGACATTTCCTTAAAGTTGTTGTGTTTTATAAAAAAAGAATACGATTTTTTCAATTTGTAGCAATTTTGTATTTTGTTTTTGTTTTGTGGGTTTTCTTTATATACTACATAAAACAAAAAAAAAACACTTAAAAAAATTTCTGTCGAATAAGCAATTAAATTATTTGATTTAGGAAGATTCGTTTGGTTTTCAAAAAATTTGAAGAATCTGTTATCAAAAAAACTTGTTGGAAAATGCAGGAAAATATTTTATATCAGCAGATTTTTTCCCCGATTTTTCGGGTTATGTCTCCTAAACTAAGTGAGTTTTGTAAAATGCTTAATGTTTCTTTATATTTTCTGATATAGTTTTTCTTTTAAGTGTACATATCTGTTTATGAAATTTATGTTTATTTCCATCAATGTCATACATGCAGGAAAATGTCCTTTGTTTTCTCTTTTTTACATATAAAAGTACACATGTATTTGTGTGCTAGTACATGTGGGTCTTCTGTTTTCCAAAAAAAGAAGAGAAATGATGTTGTTTGTGTCAACTCCTTCATTTTTTATGATGTATTATCCATACTGTTGCTTATTTTGCAACCTTTTTTGTATGTTTTCCTTCTAAAAAATAAGGAAATTTTTGTTTTTAAGGATATGTTATGAAATTTTTATGCTGTAATGGTTAATTTTTCAATCTGCTAGAAATCAATCATATTTTAGTTTTTTTTTGTGTCTTTTAGTTGCTTGTTCTTAAAAATTATGATGCCACAAAAATTCATATATTGACCTTCATCAAAAAATAAAACAAAAAAAATAAAAATGAACAAAGACACATTATGCTGTACAAAATTAAAAAAAAATCATCTAGTGCTAAAAAAAGTTTTTTTTTTTTAATCTCTAAGATGAGAAAGAGTTGTTTCGAGAACCATCCACGTTTCCCACGTTGCCGGAGTGTCGAAGAAAGGAAATAAATAAAAAACAACTAACTAATTATAGCATGTTTTGGGTATAGTTTTGCTGGGGTGCGGGGTAAGGGAACATATTCCCCTTTAGCCTTAAATAATAACAATTTAATTTGTTATGATATAGCACCGTCCGACAGCCAATACTAAACATGTACCGGGTGATATATGTCTGAAAGTAGAGCTCAAATGGAGTAAAACTGCATTTACAGTTTTACATTTCGTGATCCTGTTTCCTTTTAAAAAGACTTTACATTTTTAAGGATACATTTTTTTTAATATTTGTATTTGTCCTAGGATGACACTGATGACGGCAAATGAAAGATGAGGATCTCCCCTAATTTTCCCATTTTTCTATTTTGCCATATCAGGATATAAGGATGTGAATAAAGTCACTTGAAAACTGTATTAAAATATTTTGTTGAAAATTTTGAGTGATATTAAAAGATACATTTTAAAAGGACGTAACTCATCTCTTTTTTCCTGATATGTTAAAATAATCAAGTAGGAAAATTATGGGAGATCCTCCTCTTTCATTTGCTAACAATATTGGCATCCTAGGACAAGTACAAATATTAAAAAAAAATTATAAAATTTAATCCTCTAAAACTTTGAAGTCATTTTAAAAGGAAACAAGATCACGAAGAGAAAAACTGTAAATGCAGTTTTACTAGATTTTGTCTCTAATTTCTACCGTACATTATCGAGTTCAAGCTCAACCACTTTTTTCATTTTTGTCGGACATATAGCTTTAATAATAAAAGTTCACCGATCAAGCGATGTCCGTCCGCCCGTCTGTCCGTCTGTCTGTTGAAAACACACTAACTTTTGAAAGACTTTACGGAGGCTCCTGAAGTTTATCTGACCAGGTTGGTATTGCAACCCAGCGAAATCGGTTCAGTGGTTCAAAAGGTAAAAACAAAAGAGTGAATTTCGGCAAGGGGTTTTCGCGAATTTACAAGATAAAAAACACGTAAACTCTCGAACGATAATTCTGAGGGGGCTGAAGCTTGGCATATATATTTGTCGTTCCTCTGGTGTGTTATTAGTTATTTATTAGCAAAACTGTGAATTTTAGATTGATTTCACCTTAAATTCATGTGTTGAAAAACCCGAGCTTAAAAACAAGCCTTAAAAACTTTGGTAAGCCACACTTTACAAATCACACAAATTACTTTACAAAGTATTTTTGTCATTCAAAAAATTTTTTACACTAAAAATAAAAAAATTTACATTCGGAAAAAATTTCACACTCAAAAAAAAAAATTTTTCTTTTTTTACAAAAATGACAAAAAAACAATTGAGAGTGCTACATTCGGCTGTGCCGAATCTTTTATACCCTCTAAAATGTAAAAAAAATCCAGGGGCTTCTTATTTTTTTGGGGTGGGGGGGGTGGGTTGGTGGTTAGACTTTAGGGGGCACCTTCCCCTCGCTATTTTTAACTTTTTCTGAGATAAGAATGTTGCATTTGCTTAGATAAAGTACAAAAAACCCTGCAAAAAATGCGGTTTTTCTTGGGTTGGTTTAGTTCTCTAAGGGGGAACTTTTTTCCCCTTAGTTCGATTTTGCCCATTTCCGAACTTAACCTGCCTAGGAGTATAAGACAACTGGATTTGAACCTGGAACCTCCAGTTTATTAGTCCCACACCTAACCACTTGTTCCAAACTTTATTTTTAAAATTGTTTGTCTATTTATTACTTTTATTCTACTTGTTAGATTTTTATTTTATTTTAATTAGTCGATAATATTGCCATCTTTTTCTTGGAAATTGAAGAGTTGACCAGATTTAAAATTCTAATTTAAAATACTGCTATTCTGAAGACATTTCCTTTTAGACGTCTTAGAGGAATTGTCCCCACTCTTAAAGAAAACATTCAGTGCTGACAACGTTAGGACATGTCATCAAGGATTGCCTATGATTTGTCAGAACCTGAAGACATTTCCTCAAGGAATCACTGTGGAAATTTCTTCAGTGACACAATTTCCAACTGGGCGTTCTCAAAACACCTTTTTTCAAAACTTGAAAATTTTATTAAAAAAAAAAATTTAAATATACCATTTTTTCCTTCTGAATTCATTAACAACACCTTGGAGAAGAAAAATGTGAAATATGGCGGATATCCGTCAAGCCACTTTTCGGGAATCGCGGGGGGAAGTTAGCTGATTTCAAGGAAATGTTGGTTTTATCAAAAATTTGGATTAATAAAATCTTATAAATTTTATTTTTTGGCAAATTAACTGGTTTATGGAGTCGTGGCATTCTATAAAATAGCTTTAAGTCTGTCATGAAATCTTGCCGATCTAAGACGTCTTTAACCCACATTGGCAGGTGGTCAAAAAAGACCCCCGAATAAAATTCGAAGTTTAGAGCTCCAATTTTGTGCTATTAACAAGTATAAAACGGCTTTTGTGTTTTTTACCCCAACTATTATTTCGTATTAATATATTATCTTTAAAAAAATATTTAACCCTTCTTGGTAGGGGGTCAAAAATGACCCATTCAATAAAAAATATATATATTTTGTTGATATCAATAAATTCAAGCACTATTCCTAAAAGTTTTTGCCGGGGTCATTTTTGACCCCTGACCAATGTGGGTTAAAGATATCTTAGATAGGAAAGATTTTAGGGCTGATTTAAAGTTATCTAATAGATTGCCACAAATTAATTTTCTTTAAAAAAATATATACTTTTTATTGAATGGGTCATTTTTTACCCCCTACCAAGAAGGGTTAACGATTTTTTTAGAGATAATATATTAATACGAAATAATAGTTGGGGTAAAAAACACAAAAGCCGTTTTATACTTGTTTATAGCACAAAATTGAAGCTCTAAACTTTAAATTTTATTCGGCGGTCTTTTTTGACCCCCAGCCAATGTGGGTTAAATACGTCCTAGATCGGTAAGAGTTCATGACAGACTTAAAGTTATTTAATAGAATGCCACGACACCATAAAATAGATAATTTGCCCGAAAATGAAATTTACAAGATTTTATTAATCCAAATTTTTTATAAAACCGACATTTCCTTGAAATCCGCTAACTTCCCCCCGCGATTCCCGAAAAGTGGCTTGACGGATATCCGCCATATTTTACATTTTTCTTCTCCAAGGTGTTGTTAATGAATTCAGAAAGAAAAAATGGGATATTTAAAACTTTTTTTTAATAAAATTTTCAAATTTTGAAAAAAGGTGTTTTGAGAACGCCCCCAAAATCATGCCATTTTTTTGGTATCAAGTTTGAAGGGGTTAATGATACCGTAAAATCTTTAAATTTCATATTCAAGTATTTACGATCAAATATTATACAAAAATGATTTTTTAATTATTTTAATAAAAACAAGTAAAAAAAGTTAAATTCGGCCTTGCCGAATGTAGTGATACCCTCCACAATTTCAAAAAGTTTATTGCAAACACTTTATTTAAAAGGAAATTACTTTTGAAAAAAAAAAAAATTGAAAAAAAATTTCCGCGAAAAAAAATTTTGGTAAAAAATTTTTTTTTTTCTTTTTTTGTCAAAAAAATATGTTTGTACTTGTTTAAATACCATTTGGTGTTCAATTATGTTAACATATGTCAACCAGAAGCCGAATTAAAGCATTTTGTATTTTTAGGTTATGTTGAATGTACTGAAATTTTTGAGGTGTGCTTACATTTTCGTTCACAACTTTTGAACCGCTGAACCGATATCGCTCAAATGCAATACCAAACTTCTCGGGAGAACTTCCAATATATATGTTAAGTTTCAGTCATCTCTGTGCAATATTTTGTCCGCGAGAGCATTTTCCACAGACAGACGGACAGACGGACAGACGGACAGACGGACAGACGGACAGACGGACAGACGGACAGACGGACAGACGGACAGACGGACAGACGGACAGACGGACATCGCTAGAATGTCTTAAAATCGATCGGGCATCATGAATATATATACTTTATGGGGTCCCAGACCGATATTTCGATGAGTTACAAACGGAATGACAAACTTATATATACCCTCTATCACTAAGTGGAGGGTATAAAAACTTTAAATTTTTTTTTATTTTTTTTTAAAAGTCCTTTTTTGCAAAACCCCAATTTTGAGGCTCAAAGTGGAGACTGAAGATAAACTCCGATCGGAGTAATATTTTGCATGTGAGTTACCCTTAGGGTACCGACACTTTTGGCGGGTATTAGATTTTGATAAGAGAGAAAAGACCAAAAACGAGCCACCCTAGTGTACCCCCATACTGTGGTTGGAGGGTATAAAAAGTTTTTTACTCAAAATAAAAAATTTACTATCCTTAAAAAATTAAATTTTGGAGGGTATTCAGAGATTCGGCCAAGTCGAATTTAACTTTTCTACTTGTTTTCTTTTAAATTTAAGATAATTCAATACTTTATGAATTCTCTATATGTACAATAATTATACCCTACACTACACTGTGGTACAGGGTATAATGAGTTTGTCCTGATGTTTGTAACTACCCGAAATATTAGTCCTAGGCCATCTTTAAGTAAACCGATCGACTTAGAATCACTTTTTGAGTCGATTTAGCGATGACCGTCCGTCTGTCTTTCCATATAAACGGTGTAAACACGATACAGATCGTAGTTTTTAATCAACTGACTTTTAAATTTGACGAAGCCTATTGAAATTGGAAAAAATCGGTCCATATTAAGACCAAGCCCCCATACAAAGGTCCTGTTTAGTTTCGGCACAAATGACTCGAATAACCGTATTATAATAGGTATCTTTTCGAAATATGGCAGGTGAACGTGTTTTGTCTTTATAAATCACCATTCCGAATTTTAAAAAAATCGGACCAGTTATTCTTGTATCCCCCATACAAACCACCTTCCCGATTTTCCCATAAATTTTTCAAATTTCATGAACATACTGGAAAATATTTAATTAAAATTTTGTTTGTGTATGCTAAACGCGTACTTTAATAACCTTATCAAATCTGATTACCATCGGACCACTTTTGGACTTAGGCCCAGGAGAAAATTTCGTCTGATATTCAGTTAAAGCAGTTTATTGTCAACTAATAGAAGCCAATTTCACTCAAATTTGATTTGTTAGTGTTTTTTACACTTTTTAACGATTTGATAACATATAGATCAAAATGGTCCATGTTTTAACTTGGGACCAATATTTTGGGAAACTCTGGTGTAGGGCATTATATGGTCGGTCTTGACCGACTAAAATTTTCTTACTTGTTTTCAATATGATTATCGCCTTAAAATATATTCATAGATAGATCGACAACTCTACTTTAATTTAAACGTTATTTAGAAGAAAAATTAAAAGCTATTGAAAATCCTAAAACATTTTATTTCTGAACGTAAAATTCAAGTCTGTTTTATTACGAAGAGAATTAAAGGTTTTTTAATATTATCCGTCAAAAATTGTAGAAGTATTTGAACAAAAATGCAAAAATTCAGTTTCGGGCATGAAACTGACGCTGAATTTCTGAATTTTTGATCAAAAGTACACAACTATTTATTTTTCATCGGATATTTTCAAAAGTCTTCTTATTTCCTTCATAATAGATCAGACTTGCTCTGTCAAGAGAAAAAATAATTTTTAAATTTTTTTCTTTTTGAAATTTCAAATACAATTTACTTTTTTCCCTGAATTTCGGTAAAATTAAAGCAAAATTGTCTTTATATCGATTAATAGCTTCTAAGGTGGTAAACAGATTGAAAAATGTTGCATGTTGAATTGATAAAGCACTTAATTACCATTAACTTAATGCCAAAAAAATCCATCGATTTGTTCTGACGATATTTTTACTTAAGTAATGGGTATGAAAATAAAAAATCTCCTGAAATCACAGATTTTTTTTTTTGGAAAACTGTCTTGGCATCTGGAAAATTTAAGAAAAAAATTACTCGGAATCAGAAACAGTTTTTGGTTCAAATTGTGACCAATCCTGTGTATCAAAACTTTAAATATTTCTATAGAAAAATCTGAAAAATTAAAAAAATTAAATTCCCAAAATGGTTGCCGTGTTCATTGAATATATTTTTAAAATATTTTTTAAAATTTGTTTTTATCAACCTAACAACTTTGCCCTAGTGGGACGAGAAGTAAAAGTTGGGATCCAAGAAATTTTTATGCATTAAAAAAATAAAATTTCAATACTTTCAATTTAAAAACATCTCTTTTTTATTTTATTATGAGAATTAATTTAGTAAACTTTTTCTCTGTCTATGTAAATATTAATATTCATAAGTTAAGTTAAGTGCTTTGAAAAATTTTTTTATGAATATTTCTAGATAAAAAAGTCCCAAGTCATAACTAGAAAATAAAAAAATTATATGTTCCTAACTTTTTACACATGTTGTGATTGCTCAAAGAACA
Organism: Pegoplata infirma; assembly: GCA_963921195.1. Lineage (NCBI taxonomy): Eukaryota > Metazoa > Arthropoda > Insecta > Diptera > Anthomyiidae > Pegoplata > Pegoplata infirma. The sequence goes on along the minus strand of CAWUER010000660.1, from coordinate 159,293 downwards.
AATAATGCTAAGATAAATAATGATGATGACGATGTCTATCTATACACTCAAAAAATAAAAGGTTGTAGAATTGACAGTAAAACCTTTTAAATGGTCCACTTCGAACCGAAGTATAACACTGCGCAAAAAATTTTGGGTCATCGCTTTGAACCTAAATGGCTTCAATGTAAGTTCATCATCAGGTACATAAAATCAACAAAGGGCTTAAAAATCAGTTGGGATTTTTTGGTGACCACTGAAATTTTTAATTTTTTATCAAAGGCGTTTGGAAAACGCAAAAAAGCTATAATAAAGCCACAACTTAGTTTCAAAATATGATATGATGTCTCTAGAGAAATTGTGTAGTGGTTCTTTTCTTAGAACTTATTAACCCTCTGGCTGCCATTTCAGTATTTTTTCAAAAACTACCCAGCAAAATTTGACATTACTAGTAATGGGTTTTGTAATATCGGGGATTTACGGGTTCAAAATATGGGTCAAAAAATGGCGAACAAATCGTTTTTTTGGATTTTTCAGCAATTTTTTTCTAAGAAACTATATGATGTTTACATATCAGAAGAAAGGTTTTTTAATGCCTATTCAACAGTTGGCTTCGTTAAATACTTTTTTCATGAAAATGTGTAAATTTGGGGGGGGGGGGTATTTATATGAAGACATAGACCTACGATGTCCATATGAATACGAAATTATCTTTATTAAATTGAAGTCGACACGTATTTTTGCTCTAGTGGATATTCCGATTAGTTCGGGAGTTATCGAAATTTTGAAGCACTAATATGGCCGATAAGCCGAGACACTCCAACCTTAAAATCGTCTCTTTTATATATATTTTAAGTTTCGGGCAATCGGTTCATAAGGGTTGAGATATTGAAAATTTAAAAACATTTTTTCGGACCTTAAAAACTTTTCAAAAAAAAAATTCTCCTAAAAATTTTGTGTCCGGGATTTGGAAATTTTTCACAAAATTTTTTAGGACTTGAAATTTTATTTTTTTTTAATTGTCCGGGACTTTGAAAAATTTTGAAAATTTTTTTCGGGATATAATTTTAAATAAAATCATATATCTTTTTATCTCCCATGTCTAAAAATTCCCTACCTTATATGTCATGTCTAATTTCATATAGATCGGTTTATAAATAGATAAGAATATGTATGTTATCATATTAAAAAATAAGGAAAAATACAATGCTATATATAAACTTATGTGTTCATATCAAAGTTCATGCATAACCATATATAAATAAAAATAATTATATAATAGCATATATGATTATATCAGATCTTTTTTACTCAGGAAGGGCATGAGGCAAAAATAATTAGTGAAGAGTATGGAGATAAATAAGTAGTTACTTCTTTGGATTAGTAATAAGGAGTAAAAAGCCATTACCAACCAGTAGTAAAATAATTAGTTGCCAAATGGGAGTAATTCACCCATTTAAAAATCGAGCCTCAAACCGATTTTATCCAAAAAATGAGGCTAAAACACAGGGAATTTTGAATTTTCATATTTAAGATCATCTTAGTGACCCTTGAACTTATAATTTTGACCGAGAATATTTTTTAGGATGCTAGCAACATTTAGAAGTAATTTATCCAATTTAAAAAAAAAGGTACCAGAGAAAAAAAAAATTTTTTTCATAACCTCAATTTTTGGATAAAATAAAAACTCCAATGAGTTTAAAATGAATGCAGGAAATATATTATATTGTTGATATTTTTTTTTTTAAATAAAATTTTAAAAATCCAAAAACCGAAAAAATTAGTAAGCCCATCTTTAAATCGTAGCAAACGAGCCTTCCTAGTCTGCAAATATTTTTTTTAGTTTATTTATTTTCAATTACTTATTTTTTGAGTGTATATATGTTCCCCATATCCATTGGGGACTACAAAAGAAAAAAAGAAAAAGACATGCCATTTTGTTTAATCCTATTTTTAAAATAATAAACTAACAATGAATATGGATGTATAGGCAAATAGTTTATAGTCATTCTTGTAAAGCAAAAATAAAGTTAGTTGTCCATCACACTTGAGAGGGGTTTTCAGTCTAAAACGGCAAAAATATTTGCTATTTTTAAACAGCTATCACAAAAAATCCTGAATTCTGATTGCTTAATTTTTTAAAATTTTATAAAACGAAAAAAATTTTCAACTACAATCGACAGGGCTGCCACTCAAAAGAAGGATGTTCTTTTAAAGGACAACATCGGTTGAAATTGTACAGCAAAACCTACTGAACCGATGTTAATGGAAATTTTTTCGGAATTGTAGATTAATAAATTCTTGGATTAGGATGGTGCAGAGTGGGGAAAAATTAACTTATTTTCTTCTTCTTTTTATATATTTTTAAAGTTCAGAAAATATTATTTTTTTTAGAATTTTTGATCTAAAAAAAGTAATAGGCAAACAACGAATAAGCTGTATATACAAAATCAAAGGTATTAGAACCTTTTTTTGAATGATGTAAATAAAATATTAATAAGAACCAAAATAATAACACTGTGCAATAGTGGTAAAATTCTTTTGATGTCAGATATTATCCCAGTCGGCAAAAAAATCTCCCCTGGCATACTGCTGACTCTCCCTTCATAAAAATGCTGACATCTTAATACAATTTATTAAACGAATTGTTGGTGACCACTGATACTGGCAGGCACTGCTAATAAACTGCTGACATGTCCTTGGGGATATTTGGAAAACATGTATGAAGTTGTCTGAAATTTCATTAAGAGAGAGTCAGTAGTATATTAGTGGTGATTTTATTTTGCCAACTGGGATAGGTTGTGGGTTTCATCGATCACAAAAATGCCAATCAAACTTGCCAGACACCCTCAAATTTTAAGCTTATTGTCAAAAAACGTCTTGTTTTGGTACTTTTCTAACTAAATCACTTGTAAATTAGAAACTTTTCGATCGATTTTCAATTGTTGAACTGTTTTGGAAAGAAAAAGTATAACACTTTTTATGTGTGTAAATTCGTATGTACATATAATGGAGAAATGTATTGATTTTATCAATAATAGGTCTGTTCGATTACCTTATTACAATCTACTTTTTTTACTCATTTTACTACAGCTGGAAATTTTCAATACAAAAAGTAAACAAAACTTTCCAGTTGTAGTAAAAAACAGTAAGAAATTAGGGTAATCTAATAGACCTAATATCTAATTTTTTTGTTATATTTTGAAACTTTTTCGAGTTTATCAATTTTTTTCCTGCTATAGTTCATGAAAAATCTTTAGAGTGGATTTTCGGATGTAGCGTAAGATGTTACATAAAAACTAAATGCAAAATGTCGTGCATCGTGAAAATAGTTTTTAATTTGTAAACTAGTGTAATAGAACTAAAAAAAATCTGCAAAAATTTTAATTAAAAAAAAAAAAATATTTTTCAATACCAAAACAATAAATTTATTGACAACGGACACACAATTTTTGATGCAACGTACATAATAAAGGCGGTGTTAAAATTCCCGTATGGAGTAAACTATTTACATCATAGAGAGCTAGTAAAAATAATCGACATGTTCGGAACGAAACTTTTTACCTAGAGTCAAAAAAGAGTTGTTACTTTTTAAGAGAAAAATCGTATTTTTTTATTTTTTAATTTTTACTATAAAATGGTGTATTTTCTGGCTTAAACATCGATTAGTTTTTTGTTTTTGGCAAAATAAGAAATTTATCTAGTTTTCAAATGAAGTAACTTTGACATAAATCGGAATATATGCGACCATGCTATTGGAAAAAAACTGGAGCCGGATCGGTCAAACTTTGAAATCAATTTAAAAATGGCTATATCTTAAAAAGTACTCTACTAGCACATTGCCCACTAGGGTGCACCAAAAAAACGAAGTTGTTAGATATTGACCGGGCCCCCCTCTAAAAATGTGCAATTGGGGGGTAAAAACATGTCTCACAAAATTTTAGGAAAATCGGATGTGGGTAACACCTGCCGCATCGGCCCTGAAGTTTGAAAATCGAATTACAAGGGGAAAATATGACTTTTTATCAATTTTCTCAATTTTTTCGATATTTTGAGTTAAGTTTGAATTCAAATGGTCACAGAATTGTGATTTGGAGTAAAATGTCTATCGAATAAGGTATTAAAAACTAAAATCGGTTGAAAAGCAGCCAAGTTATTACAACTTCCCCAGGCAACTAACGTGTGTCAGACCATTTAATCAAGGGATTCGAGCCCCATTTTGTAAATTTATTGAAATTATCTACTGTAACAACATTTTTTTATTCTTCAAATCTCAATGTACTAAGAAGATAAATATTTTTCATATTGCGTTTTGCTAACTTGTTTTAAATAAATGCTAAAGTGGTCTGAATTTTTCAACACTATTTTCAAATCTCCAATTTTAAATTTTTATTTTTTTTGTTAAAGAAATTTTAAAAAATCGACTATTGGAGTTAAGGATTTGTTAAGCACATATAAAGAAATAAAAACCCAAAAAATTGTAGGATTTGCTGTTTTCGTTTGGCTATTACAGTCATGTAATTTCGGCGGATTTCGGGAAAGTAGTGATTTTTGGCACTTTTTTTAGCTTTTATTTATTTTTTTTGTTTTTTTACAAACTTCATATGTTTTGGACCGAATTATATCAACACTAGATAGAATACTTCAATTCGCAAATTTAGGGCAAAATTGAGAAATTAAAAATTGCCCCAACTAAAGGTCAAAGGTAAAATTTTAGAAGATTTTGAATTTTTAAACATTAACAGATTTTCTGAGTGGAAATATATGAAACTACTTGATGTCATTATAAAAGGTCTTAACATATGTACTTTTATTTAAATTCAGCATATTAACCCTTTGGTGCTGGTGGGGCCTATTCGACCCTTTGAACAAAATACACTTACATTTTCTCCATTAAATGAAAAAAATTATAGGCCCCAACAGCACTTAAGGGTTAAATTTCTAAATTTTAATTATTTGCCATATAGTTTAGACCAATTAAAATAACATCAAGTAGATTCAGCAAAATCCGCCTATCAAATCTGTTAATGTTTAAAAATTCAAAATTTCTAAAATTTGACCTTTGACCCTTAACAGGGGCAATTTTTTATATCTCAATTTCGCCATAATTTTGAAAATTGAAGTACTCTATCTCGTTTTGATATAATTCGGTCCAAAACATATCAAGTTTGTAAAAAAAACCAAAAAAAAAATAAATAAAAGCTAAAAAAGGGCCAAAAATCACTTCTTTCCCGAAATCCGCCGAAATTACATCACTGTAATAGCCAAATGAAAACAGCAAAGCCTACAATTTTTGGGGTTTTTATTCCTTTATATGTGCTTAACAAATCCTCGAACTCCAATAGTCGATTTTTTAAAATTTCTTTAACAAAAAAAAATAAAAATTTAAAATTGGAGATTTGAAAATAGTGTTGAAAAATTCAGACCACTTTAGCATTTATTTAAAACAAGTTAGCAAAACGCAATATGAAAAATATTTATCTTCTTAGTACATTGAGACTTGAAGAATAAAAAAATGTTATTACAGTAGATAATTTCAATAAATTTCAAAAATGGGGCTCGAATCCCTTGATTAAATGGTCTGACACACGTTAGTTGCCTGGGGAAGTTGTAATAACTTGGCTGATTTTCAACCGATTTTAGTTTTTAATGCCTTATTCGATAGACATTTTACTCCAAATCACAATTCTGTGACCATTTGAATTCAAACTTAACTCAAAATGTCGAAAAAATTGAGAAAATGGATAAAAAGTCATATTTTCCCCTTGTAATTCGATTTTAAAACTTCAGGGCCGATGCGGCAGGTCTTACCCATATCCGATTTTCCTAAAATTTTGTGAGACATATTTTTACCCCCAAATGCACATTTCTAGAGGGGGGCCCGGTCAATATCTAACAACTTCGTTTTTTTTGGTGCACCACATTGCCCACATATAACTTTTTAGGAAATCTGATAACAAACAAAAAAATGGCGTTTAAATTGTTCGTATGCAAAAGGTTCCCAAATTTGGGGGGTTTGGCTGCCTCCCCCGTTTAACCACTGTGCTCCAACTTCCAAACCTAGGCTCAAAAACATGTTAGCTATGACCATTTCAAATTTCGTTGTAATCGGTCCAGTACTTACTGAATGGCTGAGTTATTTAAAAAAAAAAAATTGCCATATCTTAAACTGTGCCCTGGTGCGTATGAGCAATATCTAATTCATGCTTTCACAAATATAAATCATACGCACCAACTCTCAATGCTTTATTTTTATTTTTTAATAATATAGCAAATTAGTAAGTATTGGACCAATCGCAGCGAAATTCATACCGGTTATAGCCAACGTAATTTCGAGCTTTAGTTTGGACGTTGAACCCTACATGTCCAATTTTTTTTTAGGTCTTACCCACTAAATTTGTTCCTTTTAATAAAAAAAAATTGGTTTTATTTTTTAGGATTTTTAAAATAATATCTTAAGGTCGCGCTCGCGTTTTTTTTTTTTACGAACATCTACGAATTTTTTAAATTATTTAAATTGTTTAAATGCTTTAAATTGGTGAATTAAAACAAAATTCATCAAAAAGTAGACTTACGCTTAAAATATATATCGTCCATTCCATAAGATATTGCCCATTCCGTGAGGTATATCCCATTCATTGAGAAATTTTCCTTTTTTTTTGGAAAATCTTCAGAACCCGTTCTGAAATTTTCCATTTTTTAAAAAAGTCAATGTATCAAACATCCGGCCACTTCTCTTTTTTTTAATTTTTTTAAGATTAGATGTTTGTCCATCCACACAAAAAAATTCAGGCACACATTTTTCGTTTTTTTTCGAGAAAATCGCAATTGAATTTTAAATTTCATAACAATTTTGTAATTTGCTTGTATTTTCTTGTTTTAATGTTGCGAATGAGTAATATTAATTGCGTAAATATTATTCATACGCTCTGTTGAAACAAGAAAATACAAGCAAACTACTAAATTGTTATGAAATTTAAAATTCAAATGCGATTTTCTCGAAAAAAAAAGAAAAACATGTGTCTGAAATTTTTTGTGTGGATGGACAAACATCTAAACTTAAAAAAAAATTTAAAAAAAGTGACCGGAATTTTAATAAATTGACATTTTTAAAAAATGGAAAATTTCAGAAGGGGTTCTGAAAATTTTCCAAAAAAAAAAAACCTAATCGATAGCCCATACAAAACAATATAAAAATGAAAGTTTTTAAGATTGTGGTGCATTCCGTTTTAATGTGATAAATATTTAATCAAGGCAACTCGCCACAAATTTGACCATTTTTCCAATATTTGACCACGCCTCCTAAGCCCAGTTTTTAAAAAATTTAAAAACCAAAAACGAAATATTCTAAGTTCCATATAGGGCTATCCATACCACCTATTCAGAAGATTACGGTACACGTGTTTTTTCGCTGGATATTTGGTGTGGAATGCCTCATATATAGGTTGATTTTTGGCGGCTAAACACGAATCTGTCGTCGGTTTGGAGACATCGTTAGCAGTGGGAGATTTTCCACACCAAATGTCCCGCTACAGAAAAACATGTGTCCCGTAAATTTCTGAATAGGTTGTTTGGATAGCCCTTTATGAAACTAAGAAAATTGCGTTTTTGGTTTTTAAAATTTTCAAAAACTGGGCTTAGGAGGCGAGGTCAACTTTTTTTTTCTTTTTTACATTTTTTTAAAATGTTTAGATGTTTGTGCTTCCTCACAAAAAATTCAGAAACACGTTCTTCGTTTTTTTCGAGAAAATCGCATTTGAACTTTAAATTTCATAACAATTTTGTAATTTGCTTGTATTGCTTTGTTTTAACGTTGCGAATGAGTAATATTAATCGCATAAATATTCCTCATACGTACTGTTGAAACAAGAATACAAGCAAATTACTAAATTGTTATGAAATTTAAAATTCAAATGCGATTTTCTCGAAAAAAATGAAAAATGTGTTTCTGCATTTTTTTGTGTGGATGGACAAACACCTAAACTTTAAAAAAAAAAAATTTAAAAAAGAAAAAAAGTGGCCGGATTTTTGATAAATTGACTTTTTTAAAAATGGAAAATTTCAGAACGGGTTCTGAAAATTTTCAAAAAAAAAAAAATTTAATCGATAGCCCATACAAAACTATATAAGAATGTAAATTTTTAAGATTGTTTTGCATTCCGTTTTAATGTGATAAATATTTAATCAAGGCAACTCGCCACAAATTCGATAATTTTTTCAATATTTGACCACGCCTCCTAAGCCCAGTTTTTGAAAAATTGAAAAACCAAAAACTCAATTTTCTAAGTTCCATATAGGGCTATCCACACAACCTATTCAGAAGCTTACGGTACACATGTTTTTTTTTCGCTGGACATTTGGTGTGGAATGCCTCATATATAGGTTGATATTTGCTCGCTAAACACGAATCTGGCCTCGGTTTGGAGACATCGTTAACCGTTGGAGGTTTGGAATTTTTTTGGAAATACTTCAGCCATTCAGTAAGTACTGGACCGATCGCCTTGAAATTTGAAAGGGTCATGGCTAACGAATTGTCGAGCTAAAGTTTGGAAGTTGGACCGCAGGGATTTAAAGGGGAGGGAGTAGAGCACCCCAAGTTAGGGTACCTTTTGCATACTAACAATTTAAACGCTAGCCATTTTTTGTTTGCTATCAGATTTTCTAAAAAAAATTATATGTTGAGGCCTAAGATAACCTGCTTAGTGGGTGTGATTATCTCGGATACTTTCCGCCATAGAGCTGTTTCAAACTAATTTTACTTTAAAACTAGATAAATTTCTAATATTTTAAGACCAAAAAATTAAGAGACATCAGTAGTTACACCATTTTAAAAATAAAAATAAAAATTAAAAAAAAAAAAAAAAAATACGATTTTTTTTCAGAACTTGTTGATTATTTTTAGTAGTTTGAAATGTTACATCACGTAAATGAGTTAAGAACAAAAATGGAGGCCGGTGTTTAAATATTGCCAAGCCAGACCCATCCAACTTTGGCTTGAAAATCGATTTTAAAACACTTTAAAAAACAACACACGGCCCTGAGAAGCCTATAAAAACAGGTTTGGATGCTTTATCACAATGGTTCCCAACCTTTGCCCCACTGCACAGTGCCACATTTGGCCAATCTAGGACGACAAAAATCCAATTTTAATTATATTGACTTGAACTTCGGTATAAATGTTCGTTTTGACTTCGAAAAAAACATTATGAAAAATGTGGGAGGCCGGTTAAGGGCCACGCCCACTTTTTTTAAAATTTGTAATTTTGGTTATAATTTCTTTAAATTTGGTATATATACTCTCAATGACTGTAGAAATAATATCACAAAAAAAAAGGGGCGGTCAGATAACTGCCACGCCCACTTTTTTAAAATATGTTTAAAAAATATGTAAAAACAAGGTTTACATATCGCCCCACTGTAGTCGGCGTCGCAGACGGTCGCAAAAGTTAGCCGTTGAAATAAGTACTATGGATATTGGTCAATATATCTGAAAAAGTCCGGCGACCAATACGGACCAAACACAAAAGTTCTATTCCATCAAAAAAAAATAAATATATAATTTTCTTTTCAAAAATTTGTATTTTGTTAAAAATTTAATAAAAATAGAAAATTCTTTTTAGAAAAAAAAGAAAGACATGGCTTAAAGCATTTAAATATCCTTTAAAATTACCAAAAAAGAATGGATAAATATCTCGTTTTGTGCAAAAGTTACAACAGTTTAAACTCGACTTAATTTATGCGAAATAATGTACACTAGTTACAGGATTATACAAGATGCAACTTTATGCACCCACCTGTTAGTAACAAACAGAATTATCGATCTTATATGATTATTTCCGTGCTACTAGTTATGTTCTATAATACATACAAACATATCATGAAAATCGGGGAACTTTTTTTTTTGATTTTTGTCGTGCTAGATTGGCCAAATGTGGCACTGTGCACTGGGGCAATTTAAAGGTTTCAGGGGGGTAACGAGCAAATTTTTATGATTTTTTTTAGTCAAATTAACTACCAAAACTACATTTTTAGCTAAAATACCTACAAAAAGTTAGTTAATTGCTTAAAATTTTACTAAAAACTTAGTTTAAATGCTTACTTTAAAAAAAAACTTTGCTAACCAATAGTAATTTATTATTAGAAACAAAAATTAGCAAACTTAACAAATTTTTCTTGAGTGTAGGGGGGACAAGGCATTTTTTATACCCTCCACTCTAGTGATAGAGGGTATATATAAGTTTGTCATTCCGTTTGTAACACATCGAAATATTGGTCTAGGACCCCATAAAGTATATATATTCATGATCCTTGATCGATTTTAAGTCGCTCTAGCGATGTCCGTCCGTCCGTCCGTCCGTCTGTCTGTCTGTCTGTCCGTTGAAAACACGCTCACTTTTGAAAGACTTTACAGAGGCTCCTGAAGTTTGACATATATGTTCTCCATTTACCGGGTCAGGTTGGTATTGCAATCCAGCGAAATCGGTCCAGTGGTTCAAAAGTTATGATCAAAATAGTAAATTTCGGCAAGGGTATTTTTCGAATTTACAAGATTAAAACCACTATAACTTTCGAAAGACAATTCTGAGGCGATTGAAGCTTAGCATATATATTTGTCGTTCCGCAAGGCTGTTTCGTTTTGAATTTCAGCAAAATCGGTTCAGTGGTTCAAAAGTTATAAGCAAAGCAGAGAATTTCAGATTTGTTTTACCTTAAACTGTTGAAAACTCGTTAAACAAGTTTTAAAAGCATGGTGAAATACCAGTTTTGTAAAACTTGTTGTTGTTTGTTTTCTTGTCGTGGGGTGCAGTTTAGTTGTTAGACAAGTAAATATTTGTTATTGTTTTGTTATTGTTAGTGTAACTGTATGTAACGGGAAAAAATCAAATAAAGTATGTGTATGATTGAATGTTAATTTGTTTTTGGTTTTTAAAGAAGAAGATGGTAATATAAAAAGAAGAAAATACCTATGTGAAATAGTTTTTTTTTTTTGTATCACATTGTAGGTATAAAACAACAAAAATATTTTACAAAGTAATTTGTTACTCAAAGAAATTGTACACTAAAAAAATATTTACACTCAAAAAAAATGTTACACTCAAAAAAAAATGTACACATTATTATTTTTTTGAATGAAATGGCAGACTCAAAAAAATGTTGACAGTCAAAAAAATTTTACACTCAAAAAAATTTGATTGATTAAAAAAAGTTTTACTCAAAATTATATATTTCTAATAAAAAATTTGTAATGCAATTTTTTGAAATTTTTTTTAGAAAATTACTATCAGATAACATTGTGGAGGGTATTCATAGATTCGACCAAGTCGAATTTAATTTTTCTACTTGTTTGTCTTAAAGGTGGGGCATGGCGTAAAAAAGGTTGCGAACCATTGCTCTATCATGTAAACCATGCCGAAATTTTTAACACCGCCTTTATTAAGTGCGTGGCAGCAAAAATTATATTTTTTGGAAATTTTTAGAATGGAAATTGCGCCTGCGGTTTTTCACAGTGGGTTAAAGTAGATCTTCAGGCCGAAAATTTACCAAATTTGGATGGGTCTGGTGGGGCAATATTTACACCTCGGCGTCCATTTTTGTTCCAAACTCATCTACGTCATGTTATTTTTCCAACTAGTAAAAATATTCAACATGTTCTGAACCAAACTTTTTATCTAGAGTCAAAAGGGTGTTTTTTACGAAAAAAAATTGTATTTTTTATTTATTTTTAACATTAAAATGGTGCAAATTCTGACTCAAACAAGATTTCGATAAGTTTTTTGTTTTGAAAAAGTTAGAAATCTCTCTAGTTTTCAAATGAAGTTAGTTTGAAATAAATGCGAAAGCGCTTATTGGCAAAATACTGGAGCTGGATCGGTCAAACTTTAAAATTTCACTTTCTAAAATGGCTCTATCTCGTAAAGGATAAGAGATAACAACACCAACTTTTTTTTTTGTCCACATACAATTTTTTTAAAGAAATCTGATAACAAGCAAAATATGGCAAGGGTTTTAATTGTTCGTATGCAAAATGTACCTGACTTCAGGGGTTCTACTGCCTTTCCCGTTCAATCGCTGTGCTTTAACTTCCAAACTTAAGCCCCAAAAAACGTTGGCTGAATTATTTAAAAAAAATTTCCAAATATCCCACTGTGCGCCGTTGTAGAGATTATGACTGAATTTTTTTCGGACTTAATTCCCAAAACGGAAATGGGGATAATGTCCGTGGGGGCTATGTCACGGCACCACAATTTATATATTTTAAGACGGGGGTCATTCCTGGTACGTACGTATGAACAATATTTAATTCAGGTTTACACAAATATAAATCATACGCCCCAGCGTAGCTGGTATTTTTCTGGCGATCTGATAGCAACAAAATTTTTAAGTTACTTTGGTCTAAAATGTCAAACTTCTTGATTAACACTAATTTTATATAACAACATATAATTTCAGAAACGTTGTTTATTAATTTTGTAATGAAAAAGAAAAACCACTTACTGGAAAATGACAACAATCGAAAACGAAAAACATTTTTTCCGTATATTGGTAAAAAAATTCATTGATCTAGCAGAAATAACTTGTTTTATTTTTATCATTTTTTTTTTATAACTTTTGCTATTTGCATTCTTATGTAAATATGATTTTTTGGTATTGTACTGATTTTAGTATATTTTTTTACATGTTTCAAAAGAAAAAAAAACTTTTTCCATTATTTATTACTATCAATATTGTTTTTTAATAAAAAAAATATTCTACTATACATTCTCTTTTACATAAGGGGCATTCAGCACTAAATATTAACTCCACTGACATTGTCTAAAAATTGAAAAAGGAATTTTTTTGATTTCTTGAAAATAAAATTCTAAATGACATTGACAAATTTAAAAACCAAACGTTGTGTATGGTATGCCATATTTTTGCATATACTACATGTATGTAGATGAAGTAGTAGTTGTAAAAGTATATCATTTTATTGTAAACGTTATTGACGTTGTTGTAAATTCCCTCATATTGACTTTTTTTCATACATTGGCTATCGAAACTAACGAAAGACAAATCAATTTTTCATATTGAACAATTTTTGTTTTTTGTCGTTATTCAATCTTCTATAGCTCAGACCATGTAGAGAGTTTTCAAATACAGTATGTCTACATTTGCTTATTCATTCATAACTTTGATACATAAAGTTATAATATGTATAGTGGTTAGAATTTATTTTTTTTAATGTATAACTATTTTATATTTAACTAGAATTGTGGAAACACAAATATGGAAAAGAAAAGTACAAAATCTCGTAAAAAAAAAAAAAAGAAGAACAAAACCAAAAAAAAAACCATAATGCAGATAAAGAAACAGCTATGCAACACTTTGTTCTATTACTTATACACCCAAGAAATAACTGTTTTTTTTATCAGAAACTTGGTTTTCATTATATTTATACCCAACACCACACTAGAGTTTGCAAAACGATTAAAATCGTAATCGCGATTAATCGGACCAATTAATCGTAATCGTAATCGACAAAAAAATCACTCGATAACGATTAATCATTATCTATAAAACACACTGTTTTTATAACGAGTTTAAAATATATAAAATCTTGGTCCAATATTGATTTAACTTGTTTGTAATTTTTCTTTTTTTCAAATTAAAGTAAAGTAAAATTTAAAATCTTATCTTAGTTACCCCTCAATTTATTGTAAAAATATATTCAAAAGGCTTTGGCAAGCACTCTTGTAGAGTTGATTTAAGAGCAATAATGATGCAAGGAAATTTTCATATTTTTCTCCAAAAATTCACATTTTTATCATTCAAAAAGTGTTAAAAGATGTAAAATGGAAAGCATGTGTGCAATTTTATCGAAAAAAAAAATAATTTTTTGTAAATTCGTTGGTTCTGAAATGTAAACTGTAAAAGAGTTTTGCAATTAAGTTTTTTAATTGAAATCGCGATTATGAAATAACTCGATTATTTGCAAACTCTACACCACTCTACTGATGTTTGTAACTATCCGAAATATTGGTCCTAGACCAGCGACGTATCCAGGAATTTGAAAAGGGGGGGGGGGGGGGGCCCAACTGAAAAACTTTTTTTAATCAGAACCAAATAATATTATTTTCTAGGACTACCCCCCCCCCCCCCCTGTACAACATATTCCTCAGATTTTTTCTAGCGGAAAAATATCTCAGACTCATCAAAATTTAAAACATCTCAGAATCTGCACGCCAAAAACACTTACACAGTTATTACCCAAATTTTTGGTAAAAATACAATTCAACAATTTATGCGAATTTATGCAATTTTTTGAACAAAAACTTAGTTAAATTATGCAAAAGTCTTAGGGCGGATTTTACAGTCAGCACTAAGTGGTGACTTAAGCTAAGAAATTTCTTAAATCCAAAAAACTATTTTATAAAATCTACTTAAGTAAAGTTAAGTCATCTATTATCATAACTTAAGTTTTACTTAAGTAATTTATTTTGATTTGACAATTTAAAAAAAAAAATACAAAACAAAATTCAATTAATAATAAAAACATACAAAAAAAAAAAATCCAACAATTGCTCTTCTTTTCCTTTAAAATCTCCATCCGAAACTCTCAAATTCAAGGTATTACCATCAAATTTCAAGATATTTCCATCATATCGAAAAAAATTATTAAATAAATAAAAATCTGTAAGGAATTTGAGATTGGCGGAAATGACCCATCAAATGGATAACATCCAATCTTTTTCCTCAAGATTTTGTTGAAAATAATAAAAACGTTTGTTGGTATAGAAATCCGAAGTCAATCGGATAGATAATTTTTCAATGATGACCCTAGCGCCTTGGTCGTTTTGGTTCTAACAAGACCCAAGGCAGATGATTGTATTGGAATAGAAGAGCAATTGAGTGATGTGATGAGTATGTGATGAAGATTGTAATTACTCAAATTATTTGTCCCAGACCCACATTTTAGAATACTGATCTACTGTTCGTCCGTCTGATTGTCCATGTATCGTTGAAAATGTGTCCGTGAAAAGGTTGCTGTTATTTCCAACAAGAATTAAGATTACCGGTTATGTTACCCACTTGATGGACCCTATCCAAAGCTTTAACATTTCTTAAACATTATTTTTTTTATGGTAATATCACTCAATTTTATGGAAATACCTTTTATTTAAGAGTGGCGGAGATTTCCTATCAAATAGGTAACATAATCGTAATCGAAAAAAGTTTTGGTGGAAATAACAGCAACATTTTCATGGAGGCGTTTGTTGGTGTGCAAATCCAAAGTAAAGCGGGTGGAGTATTTTTTAATGATTCCCTTAGCCGCGTTCTTAAATGTTATGGTTCTAACAATACCCACGGTGAAAGATTTTAAGGGAAAATAACAGCATTTGTGGGATTTTTCGTTAATTTACATAATTTTTGTTTTGTATATTTTTATTATTTTATTTTTTTGTATTCTTTTTGAATTGTCAAATCAAAATAAATACCTTGTGTTACCATATTTTTAGCATATTTTCTTTTTAACTTAAGTACAAACCGAAAAATCGAATTTAACTTAAGTAATAAAAAATACTTAAATAAATCTTAACTAAGATTTTACTTAAGTTAGCACTTAGTTTAGACTGTAAAATCCGCCCTTAGTGAGTTGTATTTTTACCAAAAACTTAGTTAAGTTACGCAAAAGTCTAGGTCTTGAGCAAAAACTTGGCTTATAAGTGTAAGTTTTTTTGCGTTTGAGTACTTCTTTATAAAAAACTATCTTAGAATTTCAGAATTTTTCTGTAGTAAAAACTCCCTTTTTGACTCTAAGATTTTTTTATAGATAAAAATGTGAAGTTTGCTTTTTTTTTTTATATGTATTTGTGATAAGTTTCAAGATTGATTTTGCTCTTCTGATTCCAAATTATCTTACCAAATATTTTAATAGTTTACCATTTTTCCGATATTTGCGTTTGAAAATTCGAAACCGCTAATTTATGCGTGTTTACGTTTCTACTATTAAGTATTCGTAAGTTTGTGCGTTCCAATTTCGAGATATTCATGTTTGAAAATTTAAAAAAGCCTTTTTTAGTGGTCACTGTTACGTATTCTAACATGAGAGCCATAATAAAGAACCTGATTCCAAATCAGCAATCCAAAATTATGTAGAACATTCCGTTATCGAGATATTTGGACGTGAGGATTTTATTAATTCTTAGCGCTTTTTACAGATCTTCTGATACATATTATTGTGTTGGTGCCACATTTTACGTCTAGATTTTTGTAAAATGGATTTTATTAATACGTTATTAATTTTTTTTAATGGTGCTTCTATGAATTCTTTTATGAAAATTTATTTTCATTCAAATAAAAAAAAATCAATTTTTTTTGCCAGTTTAAATATTGTCCTAAGTCCTTTTTCAATATTAAAAACACAAGTTTTTTAATTCAAACCCGATTTTTTAAAAAAAGTGCTAGAATATAAATTAAATATGAAAAAAAAAAATTTAAAACCTGAGAATTTTTTATGACAATAATATTTCAGAACCTTATATTTTTAATACAGAAAAAGTCTCTTAGATTCTCAGAGTTTGAAATTTTATTATAGAAAACTGTTTTCATGGTCCTGATGCATAAGTTTCATTAAATAAACCCAATATAATGTCTTTTCTATACATATTTTACAGATATTTCGATATAAATGACTTTTTAAAAACGAATATTTATCAAAATCAAGAGTTTTTTTAAGAAATATTAGAATCTTTTCTTCAAAAACCAAAATATTTGCAACAATGAAAAACTTATGTTTGTTACTTGTATTATGTGTTGGTTTAAATTAATTTTTTAAAAATTTTCAATCCAAAAGGGGAGGCCCGGGCCCCCTGGGCCCCTCCCTGAATACGTCCATGTCCTAGACCCACTTTTAAGTATACCGATTGACTCAGAATCACTTTTTGAATCGATTTAGCGATGTCCGTCCGTCCGTCCGTCCGTCCGTCCGTCCGTCCGTCTGTCCGTCTGTCCATGTAAACGTTGTAAACACGATATAGGTTGCAATTTTAATCAATAGACTTGAAATTTGAAAATTGAGCCTCCTTTGGCCCAAGGACGAAGCCGATTGAAATTGGAAAAAATCGGTCCTTATTAAGACCTAGCCCCCATTCAAATGTCCTCTTTAGTTTTGGCTCAAATGGCTCTAATAACCGCATTATAATTGGTATATTTTCGAAATTTGGCAGGTAATCATGTTTTATCTACACAAATCACCATTCCGAATTTAAAAGAAATCGGACAGGTTCTTTTTGTAGACCCCATACAAACCACCTTCCCGATTTTCACATAAATCTTTCAAGTTTCATGAAAAAAGAAAATATTTAATTAAAATTTTGTTTGTGTATGTTAAACGCATACATTAACAACCTTATCAAATCTGATTATCATCGGACCATTTTTGGACTTAGGCCCTCCCCATGTAAAAATATTGGCCGATATTCGGTTAAAGTGGTTTATTGTCAACAGAAACAAGTCTATTTCACTCAAATTTGATTTGTGAATGTTTTTTACACTTATTAAAGATTTGAAAAATATAGATCAATCAGTCCATGTTTGAAATTGGGACCCATTTTCCGGGAAACTCTGGTGTAGGGTATTATATGGTCGGTCTGGACAGACTATAATTTTCTTACTTATTTTTTTTTTTTGTTTTATTTTTTGTTAAATTTTTTATTAAGACATAATTATTCTTCATTAATTTTTTTCCATCATTTTTTTATCCAATTTTTTTTCATCAAGATTTTTTAATTAATTTTTTTTCGGCTTTTTTTCAATGAAAAATATTCTTTTTTTCAACAAACATTTTTTTAATAAAAAATTTTGTTTTCATCAAATTTTTTTTCTCAATATTTTTTATAAAATTTCTTTTTCACCAAGTCCAAACTTCTGACGTAAAAATGTTCCATTTGTTTAACACGAATACAAAAAACAAGTAAAAATATCAAATGCATCTGTATCGAATCTTCTATACACTCTAAAATGTTTAAAAAAAACTTATACTGTGATAACTTTTTTTTATTTTTTTATGTCCACGCCCACAAAAGTTATTTTCATTTTCTTACAACCAAAATGGTTTGTAACTTGGATTTGTATCTTCTAAACAAAATTGTCCTTCTATATCTTCAGCAAAACATTATCATGATTAAATATTGTGGACAAGAGTACAAAATGTGAACGCTTTTTTAAAAAACCACTGACAAAAACCATTAAAAGTAACTGATTTTTAGTTTTCAGATTTAGGAAAATATTACTGAAAAAAAAAAATACTAAAATTAATCTATGTAGTGAGAAAACAAACCCTTTAGCACATAAGGTACTGATGTTTTTTTGGAGTGTACTATAAAAATAATGCCTTCAATGTGAGAGAATTCCTATATATTTAATGATGTTTTATTATATAATTCAATAAAATAGAATAAATTTAATTTCGTTTTTTGTGTTTCCTTATCGATTGATAGATAAAATTTTATATTTTAGGGACGGATTACTCAATGAAAAGTTAGCTGCTAACTGCCGATTTAACGGAGCCTTATGTCAAAATTTGTATGAAAAAGTTAAATTTAACGGAGAGTTATTTTATAACGGAGCATTGAGTAATCCAGCCTAAATGGTTTATTTTTTTTACCGATATCCACACTTTAACGGCAAATGAAATATTTAAAACCGATTTATGTTAGCTATAACCGGTATGAATTTCGCAGCAATTGGTCCTGCACCTACTTACTGATTAACCAAATTATTAAAAATAAAACGCTGTTCACCGTTGTCTATGATTCTTATTTAAAGGCAATCACAAAATTAAGTATACTCAACTTATAAAATTTTTTAATTAATTAAACTGTACAGAAATTTTAAACATTTTCCAAAATTACGGGGTTACGACGATTGGTTTTGTTAAAAGCGACCATTACAAATTAACGTGTGACGGCGTTTTGAAAGATCACAACGGAGTTTTATTTTAGAGGCGGTTAATATTCCCTGGCCTTGGCCTGTTCTTGCAGCATATTGGTATATAAAACTATGTTTTCTTTACATCTGAGGTGTAGACTATATTCAGCAACTTTGTAGAAAATATTATGAAAAATATTTTTTTGGTATTTTTTTGGTAATTTTTAGTTCTATTCTAATTAATCGTAAAAAAACACCCCTAATAAGGAAAGTGCGGGCATGAAATACTCTACAAAAGTGTCGGTCATAAAATTTTACAATATAAATCAGAACACACCAAAGCCAAAAACTAAACAAGAACACAAAAACCAGTCGAATTCAAGGTTGCCCATTAAAGTTTAATATTTTGGTAATTTTTTTTTTAAGGTTGCCCATTAAGAATTAATATTTTTTGTAAGTTTTTTTAATTGACAATCTTGAATTTGACTATAAAACTATATTTTCTTTACATCCTATGTTTAGGGTTTGTTCAGCAACTATGTAGAAAATATTATGAAAAATATTTTTTTTAAACATATTAACCCGCTTACTCTCCCACATAACGGTAATTTTTTCTCTACTCTACCAAATCGCTTAAAACACCCCTAAAAAAGGGGTAGATGTACTCTTCTACAAAAATGTTGGCCATAAAATTTCACTTTATGTGTCGGAAATTCAATTTGACCCACTAAGGTTTAATTTTTTTTTGTAATTGTTTTAATGGGCAATATTGAATTCGACTCTTTTTTGGTATTTGTGTTAATTTTTGGTCTTTGGTGTGCTTTGACATTTATAGTAAATTTGTATGGCCAACAAAACATTTCATCCCCGTCCTCCCCCTTTTCAGGTGCTTTTTACGATTTGTTAGAATAGAGCCGAAAAATACCGATATTAGAGTGAGTTGGAGGGTTAATATGGTCCACAAAAGTATTTGCCCATAATATTTTATACAAAGCTTTTGACAAAAACCTTACACCTTAGATGTAAAAAAACATAGTTTTATATACCTGTATGCTGCAAGAACAGGCCAAAGGGAAACTTTAACCTTAACTTAAATAAAACTCCGATGAGATCTTTAAAAACGCCGACACACGTATAAAAGGGTGGTCCTTAAAAAAAATTTTTGGATTTCTTCAAGGGACGCACCTCAGTTTATTAAGATTCATGAAAAAATCATACCAATAATTTTTTAAAATTTTCGAAAAGGTTCTTTAGGTCCCGACGGGTTCTTAAAAATTGGGCCCAGGGGCAAAAAAGTCGTAAATACAAAAAACAAAAAATAATTTAAATAATTTAATTAAATAAAAATTTATAATTTTTTTAAAATACGAGGCCAAAAAAACGTCCATTTTCTGAAATCTTTTCCAAAGCCACAATTTGTGTTTTTTTCTTTTTAATTTTATTCACTTATATTTAAAAATCCTCAAATTTTGTTGCTAAATTTCATTGAAAATATCTCAGAGAATAAATCCTTAACTTTTGGTATTTTTCGCTCTTTTTATTTAACAAATACAGCGATTTTATTTTAGCGATTTTCAAGAAAATGCGTTTTTTTTAACCAATATTGTTTAATTTTTCAGTTTTGACATACATTTTTGAAAAAATTAAACAAAGTTGTATTGAATATTGTTCCATTCGACCATAACCACCCAATTTTCAAATCTTACTAGTCCAGAAAATGTTAAACAATTCTTGAGTGATCAAAAAGCGAAATTTGATTTTATTACAAAAAATACTAGTTAAAAGTAATTGCTATAAAGATTTATTTGATCATGAAGGCTCAGAATTGAGTTATTTTTAGTCAGAAAACCATTAATTCGTATTGACCAAAAAAGGCTAAAACGACCCATTTATCATACAAGCTTAACTTATTATATTCCAAAAAAAGAAATTTTTAAATTATTAACTTAATTATGAATAACATAAATTTATTTATAAGAATTCATTTTAAAATAATATGCCTGTTCGTTTACCTTACTACAATCTACTCATTTTAACTACTTTTACTACAGCTGGAAATTTTCAGTACAAAAAGTAAACAAAAATTTCCAGTTGTAGTAAAAATAGTAAGAAATTTAAGTAAACAAATAGACCTAATAACTGTTTAAATAAGTAACATCAAAAATAACTTTGTTTTTAAATGTTTCGCTTTTGACCGTCGGTCAAGATGGGTTAAAAATTTTTTGGACAAGTATGATTTGAAAACTGAGTACTTGTAGTCAAATAGAACAATATTCAATACAACTTTTTTATATTTTTTTTCAAAATGTAGGTCAAAACAGAATAATTAAACAATATTGGTTAACAAAACGTATTTACTTGAAAATGGCTAAAATAAAATCGCTATATTTGCTAAATGGATAGAGAGAAAAATACCAAAAATTTTGGATTTATTCTCTAAGATATATTCAATGAAATTTAGCTATAAAATTTGAAGATTTTCAAATATAAGTGAATGAAATTAAAAAAAAAACATGAAATTGTGGCTTTGGGAAAGATTTCAGAAAAAGGATCTTTTTTTGGCCACGTATTTTAAAGGGTTAACTATGACCAAAAATTTATAAATTTTTATTTAAATATTTAAGGGTAATTGTAAACGAAATCCGGTTTCATATTGATTAATTTAAATTTTTGTATTTACGACCTTTTGCCTCTGGGCCCAAACTTGAAGAGCCCGTCGCGACCTTATGAACCTTTTCTAAATTTTTATTTTTTTTTTTGACTTAACCGAAACTCAGGGGATGTCCCCTATAAATGCAGCACATTGTGTTGATAATTAGGAAAATAAGTTATGGGAGGGAGGATAGAGGGAGTAGTGTTTGTGGATATTTGATTTGAACTTTTCCAAATTGTAGTTGACAGGGAAGACCTCTACAGGAAGTATATTCCACATACGGATATTTCGGTTTATAAATGAATTTTCTCTGTAATGCGTTGTGCAGTACACTGGGCAATCGACAACAAATGGAAGAAAAACCCGTGATCGGGGTATAAGTTCGCTTATCTCAGCAGAACACCTACCATGATAATATCGATAGAACAGTGTTACACAACCCACATTCCGACGATGCTCCAAAGAGTCAATAGAGTTGGATATCCTACTGTCATTGATTAGTTTCGACGCCCTCCTTTGAACACGGTCCAGAAAGTTCAGAATAGACTCTGAAGCCCCTGCCCATATATGGGAGTTGTATTCCATCTTCGGCCGGATATAGGTGGTATAAATATTAAGGAGATCAGTAGGAGTGAAGTAGTTCTTGCACCATTTTAAGAAACCAAGACACTTGAATGCTTCTTTCGACACTTGAAAAACATGTTTATTCCAACGGACATCACACTGGATTTTCATGCCCAGAACATCAAGAGAATCTGATTCCTCAGAGTTAAGTCGAAACCTATTCGATGACACCCCATCAACAACAACACGTATACTTCGGTCCCGGAGAAAACTCAATATAAATCGAGAGAAATCGTTACCGACACCGAAAGCAATAATTTTAGATATAAGTGCGTCGTGCCACACACGATCGAAAGCCTTGGAAATATCCAAAGCAACCACCTTACTTTCACCAAATTGGTGGATAGAACGACTCCAACGTTCCGAAAGAAACGCCATCAAGTCTCCCGTAGAGCGACGTTTACGGAAGCCATACTGTTGGTCACTGAAAAGTGAGTTTGACTCTAAATAGTCAACAAGATGGTGATTTACCATGCTATCCATCACCTTCGAGAGCGTAGAACGAATAGATATCGGGCGATAGTTCTCGGGGTTTGAAGACGCACCTTTCTTAGGGATCGGTTTAACGTTAGCCACTTTCCAGCTAAAAAGGTTTGCCAATGGACGGGCTAACTCCGATGAGCACTGCTTTAACACCAGTGCTGGTATGCCATCGGGTCCCGGTGACTTATTTACGTTGAGATCCTCAAGAACCCTTTTAACTGCACGAGCTCGGAAAAATATCTTGGGCATAGTACTCTTTCAAGTTCTGGCAGTGGTTGATCGCCTTCCGGCAAGAATGAATTTCTTGCAAATAAATCAGCGAAAAGTTTAGCCTTATCAACCGGGTCAGTGAACACTTGGTCATCCTTTATAAGGATCGGGAAAGAAGAACTAGAATTGTCCCATACTCTCTTTACGAACGACCAAAAGCTCTTACTACCCCGAAGGGCAGAAAGAACATTAGCACGGAGACGCTGTTCGTAGAGAAAAATTTTTGTTTTAATTTTTTCATGAATCTTTTTTTTTAACGTATAACTTTTGTTGGAACCCCGTATTTTTGGAAAAAGTTTGAAATTGTTGTACAGTGTTATTATAATTATAATTAGAGTTTATCAACTTCAAATCCGTGTAAAAAAAATTTAGCGCTGAAAATATTTCTAAAAAAAACTCTTGAGGAATTTGATTTGAAATATTCTACCTTGCATTAGCTTTTGGTGTCATACCATTCCGATTCTATTTTTTGAAAAATATGTATATGGAACAAAATTATTTTTTCTAGTCTGACTACTCATTACACCCTTTACCACGGTGTGTTAAAACAAAAATTTAAAATGAAGTAACCATTGGTGATGTAACGCAAATCTTGCCAAAAGATTTTATATTTTTCTTCATTTCCTTTGAAACCTTAGACTATGAATGAAATTATTGAATTCGCAAAAAGAGTCATACTGCAGACTTTTTTTTTATTATATTATTTTGGAAATTAATTTATTAGGTTCATTAACTTATATACTAAATAATACTTATTTAAATCTCTTTTGTGTTTAATATACACACGAGCACTAGCAAATATTCTATTCATTTAACTATTCATACAAAATAATATACAAAGCAAAATGTCATTAGCAACAAAGTAGAAATAAAGACAAACCAAAAACCACAACTACATAATGCTAAGTTATTAGATTTGTAACACAAACTTTGAAGATGGTGATTATTTTATTAAAAGATCTCAATCTCTTTCATTGGTTTGTTATCATTATTTTCAATATTATTTTTAGAAATCCATTCTATAGAAAATTTCTAAGCAAAAAGACAATTTTTTTATTTAAAGAAACAAATATTTTAGCAAAACCATGGTAATAGGTGTTGAGTATACAAGACATTACTAGGTAATGTATATTGGACTGGAGCAAATTTTTTTTTTTTTATTTGATATTCGATTTTTAGTCTCACTAACATTCAAATATAAAAAATTAAAAATAAAAATTTACCGTTTGAACTTTGTTCTCATTGGGGCACAGGTTAAAGTTATTCGATTTGGCTAAAATTTGTTCTTAATTAGTTAAAGACCATGTGGTACAATATTCCGATGGTAGAAATCAAGGTGGAAGCTTCATTGCCAACTCAATACATAGTTCAGTGTTCAGTCCTTACTTTTTCAACTACACTAAATAATTTGTTTGCTTTCATAAACATAGTTATATCTTAATCTTTTTTTTTTTTTTTTTTCTAACCACAATTTCGTTACCATAAAATTAACCATATTTCTCTAAAAATATTTCATTTTCATTCAACATAAACCATGTAAATTTTTACATAAGGATTTTATGTGAAAAACTAGATTTACAATAAAATGTAAGTGTTGCCACAAATTGCTTCATTTATATGCAACTAAATAAAATTTTCTAAAATAAAATAAAAAAAAAAAAAAAAATCATATTATAAAACAAAGACTTTCACTGGCTATACAAAATAACCATGTTAAAAAACCACATACATTTATATAAAATGCATACCTTCACTAACAGGACTTATGTTTGAACATTAGGGATGTAACCAAATTTCTGAAAAAAAAACAAAACCCTTAGAATTTTCTGTATTATATACATTATATGTTTTTGTATAATTTTATACGTTGCGGTAGCTAGTGCCTAAATTTTTCTTTCGGAGTAGACTTTGGCAGATTGTTTTGATAAAATTTTATTAATTTCAAAATTTATCGCGTTTTGTGGGTGAACTTTATTGATATCGAGAAAATGTTACAACATTTTTCTGCAAAATTTTTTATGACATTGGCTATGCTTTAGGTACCAAAAACGAATCAAAAACAAAATCAATTTTTATACCCTCCACTATAGTAATAGATGGTAAATATAAGTTTGTCATTCCGTTTGTAACAAATCGAAATATCGGTCTAGGACCCCATAAAGTATATGAGCAATTGTCATTAACTTTTAATATTTAAGAAAAAAAAAATTTTTTTTTGTCGCACATTGATAAGACTTTGTAGGTAAATAACATTATAAATAAGTAATTCAAATCCGTCCGCGTGCATTAATTTGAGCGATCGCACCCAAAACTATGGCGGTTTAAAGTTAAAATTTTTAAAAAAATTGTCAAAATTACATTTTTTATCCGAAGTTAACCAAACGTACCATTTTGTATTATGCTTACCCAGAGCTAAAATACATATTCAAACATGCAAAAAATCTTTGCTAAATATCGAGATATTTGCATTTAACCAATTTTTTTTCGGCACATTTTCCAATATTTTGGAAATAAAAATGTTTCCAGCGTTTTTATTTTTTTTTAGAAAAATATTACCAAATGCATTAACAAAATCTCAACAAATTCTTAGTTAACACCATTATTCTATCTCTAATAGGTAAGAAACAGCAGTGGTTTAAAGGGAACATTTTTGAAAAAAAAATTTTAATAATTTTGAATTTATTTTTTTTTTTAATATTAAATGTCTGATTTTACAGTGTTGTCCTTCACTGAATATTGAAACTATTCAAAGTATGATTAATAATGCTAATATTAAGGCTATTACGAAATATTTTAACGTTATTACTAATTTTATCAAGGTTATAAAAAATTTTAGCGATTTCTCGCGACTGCAAAAATCAATGGACTAATTTTGAAATATTATTTGAATAAGAGATGTCAAAATCTATCAAAATACATTTCTTTTCTACTTTATTTAAGTAATGTAATATTTTATATAACCATTAAATTTAAATGTATCAAAAATTGAAAACCACCGAAAAACCGCTTAAACGTTAAATTTTTTCGGGTGCGAATTAATTGAAGATAGAGAATTAAAAAGACTACCAAACGCGCCTTTCACCGACCAATTTCTATAAGCGGCCTGGATGTGCCTTACAAAAAAGTGAAAACTGAAAAACACCGCGGAATTCGCCAATATTAACTTTTGATCAATGTTGCTTTCCATGATTTATTATATTTGCACATACCATTGTTTCTACATGTTCAACTTTCAGCCATGCACATTAGGGTGGTTTTTTATTTTATTTTTTTTGGAATTTCGAGGAGCGCGCAGCGGATTTTTGTGCCATTTGATGTTAAAATAATTGTGTAAAAATTTGAGCTAAAACGGATAAAATTAACCCGAGGCGCAAGGATGTCAAAGTTTCGAGAAAAGCCAAAATGGCCAAATTTTGAAAAAACTTAAAAAAATGTAAATTTTGTAGAAATAAAAATAATAAAATATTTTTTATTTAACTTTCTTGCAATTATACTCAGAAAAAATTATCTTTACTTTTTATGACGGCAGTAACACTTTCAAACATGAAATACAAAAATTACCATGCATTTTGGGATGAAATGAGTGTTTTCGATTTTTTGAAATTTTATTAAACAAAAAAATTAAATCTTACTATTCTATAGCAATGGATTACTAAATACATCCTAATGCTTAAATATTTAAAAAATTGGGGATATCCATCGACTCAATTTTTGTTTGGAGTCATTTGACTCCTTGAAATCCGAAAAACTCAAATGACTCAAAAAAAAAATTGAGTCGATGGATATCCCCATTTTTTTAAATATTTAAGCCTTAGGATGTATTTAATAATCCATTGCTATAGAATAGTAAGATTTAATTTTTTTGTTTAATAAAATTTTCAAAAAATCGAAAACACTCATTTCAGGTACCCCTCAAAATGCATGGTAATTTTTGTATTTCATGTTTGAAAGTGTTACTGCCGTCATAAAAAGTAAAGATATTTTTTTCTGAGTATTATTGCAAGAAAGTTAAATAAAAAATATTTTATTTTTTTTATTTCTACAAAATTTACATTTTTTTAAGTTTTTTCAAAATTTGGCCATTTTGGCTTTTTCTCGAAACTTTGACCTTCTTGCGCCTCGGGTTAATTTTATCCGATTTAGCTCAAATTTTTACACAATTATTTTAACATCAAATGGCACAAAAATCCGCTGCGCGCTCCTCGAAATTCCAAAAAAAAATAAAATAAAAAACCACACACACACACACACATTTGGCTGTCAAATAATGCAAAACTAAAATATCGAAATTTTGCAAAAAATGTAAAAAGCTCATAAAATTTTTGCAATTAAATATTTTTTGGGTGCGTTTGTAAATCAAATGGAAAATGGTAAATTATAAAGTTCACAAAGCATTCGGAACCATTCGGAATAAAACTGGGAGTGCGCCTCGCAAAAAACAGACTTTTTAAAAAATTCACGTTTTTTCTTCCCATCTTTGGAGAGCTGCAGCTTCGTAACCATTGCGAGCACATATCTCGAATCAGTCTTAGATTGTGCATATTTACAAGGGCTTTTACCATGTGCATTTGAATTTTAAAATTACAGTTTGCACCAAAAGCTACAATCAAAAAACCTCGAAAAATTTAAAATTGAAAAAAATTGGTATCAAAGATTTAGGTCCATGTAACTTTTTTCTTATTGATGGCACATCCACTGAACCTATACCAAATAATTGCCCAAGTCTACTGATTAAACGGTATTAAATTTGGAGCAATAGCTTTAACGCACCCAACAATATGGAACTTTGAACGAAAAATTTCATGAGAGTATCAAGCGATTTTTTTACATTTTTCAACTTTGCACGTTCCTTACCATGAGACAATGCGACTATTTGCGCTGTGCCTTTGCAGAATTACTCATTATGGTTCCCTTAACATATCTACATTCACAGGTACCACCTAGTTTACAAATATAAATGTTATTGCGAAATTAGTAAAACATCACAAGCGTTAAAAGTTAATGACAAAAGTCCATATATATTTATGATCCTCGATCGATTTTAAGTCGATCTAGCGATGTCCGTCCGTCCGTCTGTCTGTTGAAAACACGCTTACTGTCGAAGAACTAATCCTAGGATACTGCCGCTCGGGTTACGTTGTCCGATTTGGCTGAAATTTTAACCATAGAATTTTTATGCCAAATGTAAAAAAAAATTGCTATGCACTCCTTGAAATTCGAAGTTTTTCAAAATAGCTGCCATCCTAATATATATACATGCAAATTCGTAGATACATACCCAAAAGTACTTCAGACTAAAAAAACGTTTCCTAACTGCATTTCTATACTAACAAAGTTTTTTTTTTATATAAAATATAATAAATAAATTGTGTGTATGTATTCATTTTGGGTATATACAATTCATAAAAAACCCGGGTTTTATTTGCATTAGTTTAGATGACCCATTAAAAAAGGGGCTGCACTACAACTAGTAAGACGATTTAGTTCTAACTGCACGATTCCACACATTCCAGGTTGGAGACAATTTTAATTTTTTAAGTCAGGATCGACTTTCAATTAAGTCGAGTTCAGAATAGCTGCCTTTATGGGTCAACATTAACACAAAAAAAAAGAATATTGAAACTGTACCTTTGGGTTTCTTTTTTGACTAGGAAATCGGAAAGTTCCGAACAAAGGAAAAAAAAAAATATTTTTTTTTTTGTCAAATATTATTATATTTAATATTAGTTAATATTTCGGCACAACTCAAGAAGTGCACGGCTGATCCGAGCTAGGTGTATCTTAAAAGTGCGAATAGCACCAAAATCTTCGATATATCACTTTTTGCGAAAATCCTGTTTAAATTGGAAAAAAAATAAATTTCTTATTTTCTGGAAAACTATGAGAGATATGAAAAAATGACTTACAATTAGACCAAAATTATTCCTCGGAAAACGCAATAATATAAGTTTTTAAAAATTTCATTTCACTATTAAAAAAAACTAATTTAAATTTTTTTGAAAATTTTCATTGCAGTATTTATTTAATTCCATAGATTTTTTAACACGAATAAGTGAAAAACGAAACAAGCTACAGCATATTATATGACAGATTTGAATTCTAAAGGTCCATTTCATATAATAACCACCCATGGCTTTTAGCATTAAAAAACAAAATCGGCTGTAGTTGTGCAGCAAAAACTACTGAACCGATTTTATATATTTTTTTTCGCAACTTTCCGAATTTTTAAGACAAAAAGATATTTCCCTTTATGTATAATATTTTTGTGTGTTAATATTGAATCTAAATGGCAGCTTTTTCCGCACCTACGATTTTGAAATTCGTAAAAAAAGCTAAATCTGTGTTTTGTTGGTTACTCCATTTTCAAAATCTCTATTATTTTTTTATAGTGAATAGATTCCAGGTTTACTTTTTTTTATTTTTCACCCAAACTATATTTATTTTTTTTTATGTTTTTTTTAATATAAATGTTGGCCACTTCCGTTATTTGAATTTGCATAGAAGTTGAGTAAAATTGTTATTGTTAAAGTACTGCGGCTAAAATGCAACAAAAAAAAACAGTCATATTATCAATTTACATTATATTGCAAAAGAGCGAGTTTATATACTAAAGCAAATGGATATTTTAATTGTATTCTAAGATTTTTTTTTCTCATATTTTGTTTAATGGTTTCAATGTTCATTTCGTTATATACCAATAAACTAAACGATATTGTTATTGTATCGAAGGCAAACATTAATATACATACACGAAAAAAATTTAGTCCAAAATTTTTTTTTTTTTTTCAAAAATTAATAAAAACAAAATTGTTTACTCCAAATATAACTTATCAAGTTAAAATTTAATTTTTTTTTACCCTAAACAACTTTCAATCATTAAAAATGTTTTGTTTTTTACTCAAATTCTTTTGTATTAAAATCCTATCTTATGTTCATTGATTTGATCAGATAGAAAAAAAACTTGCCGTATTTGGTTTCACTTATTTACAGAGATTTTGATCCATGAAATTTTGCATTTATGTTCGTTGTTAAATATCGCGTTGATTCCGAAAATAAAGTTGAAAGTTTCTGAAGTAGAACAGTTTTCAAAATATTGCTAGCTTTCAAAATTTACCTTAAATAAAAATATCTCCGGATCAAATCACACATAAAAAAAATTGAGTAAATTTGTTTCGGTAATTAGAAAATTGAACTATGAAAACCTGTCATGTGATAACCATTTTAAAGCATTTTAGTGGCATGTCCAAGTCACGGGATTGGTGATTTGCTATCGACCGGCACCATTTATTCTCGTTCTGCCTTATCTTATGAATAAATAAATATTTTTTTTTTTGCAAAAATTTCTAAAAATAATAAAAAGTGTTTTCGTGACAATTGACCTTTAGTACAATTGTTTAATGTGAATATGAAATATATATCACAGTAAATCAACTCACACTCTTAAAACTCCAAAAAACGTAATAAATATTTTAAATTATTTTTTAAAAAATGGTTAATAACACCGCTCAACAGTCATTTTCCGGTTTGAATTCTGGTGATCAATTTTAGTAGACTTTGATCTCCTGATTCAAAATCTGTACTCCAAATTTTTCCATCACGTCCAGATTTTTAGTTATTTACGGTTAAAAATGCGAAAAATTACGATTTTTGCATTATTTGAAAGCCTGCACAGCAGCCATTGAGTGGAATACAAATCTGGTATAAAGCGCAAAAGTATAATTTGTCTATGGTCTCCAACATAGAAAACAAGTTTTTTCTAATTGTTTCGTTTGGTTGGGTTACAATTGCGTTTAAAAATGACTCTGTTAAAATTATCATTTTTGTAAAGAAGATAAGGTAGGTACCTTAGTTTTTTTTTATATTTTTCATAGAAAAACTAAAAAAAATAAATATTTTACAAATTTAAGTTTTCTGTGTTATTTTTCGTATAAACCGGAAGATATCTTTAATGGGTTTAAAAGTCTATAAGAAAGAATGAGATTTTGTCTAAATTTTGAGCTCATCACACTAAAGATTGATCATCTGGTTTTTGTTTTTGAGCCTTTTAAAAATGGTGCTTTTTCTAATTTTTTTCACAGTGTTTTTTTAAAATACGTGTGGCCAATAATAGTGCAACAACTTCAAATTTTTTTGATCATATATTTGAGATCATAGTTCAATTCAACTATAACGCTTCATACCAGATTTTTATTCCACCCAGTGGCTGCTGTGCAGGCTTTCAAAAATGGCAAAAACCGCGTTTTTTCGCATTTTCAACCGCGAATAATTAAAATTCTAGACGTGATGGAAAAATTTGGAGCACAGATTTGGAATCAGCGAGTCAAAATCTTTAAAAATTTTGTATTAAACTTCAAACCGGAGTCAAAAACCTTCGATTTGTTGAGCGGTGTAATCTTTAATAATACATTTTTTTTATTAAGCACGTTGGACTCCGAAAAAAGTGCCCTCAAAAAACAATAATTTTTAATGAATCTTATTTTGGAAATAAGTTTGTTGGACGCCAACAAATTTTAAAGCGCTCTAAATTAAGACTTCCTTGAGACTCATCGAAAAAGAATGTTTTTTGTGTGCACTTTTTTAGAGCCCAAAATGATGCAAATATGAAACAGTTTTTATACCCTCCAATCTAGTGATAGAGGGTATATATAAGTTTGTCATTCCGTTTTTAACACTTCGAAATATTGGTCTAGGACCCCATAAAGTATATATATTCATGATCCTCGATGGATTTTAAGACGATCAAGCGATGTCTGTCCGTCCGTCCGTCTGTCTGTCTGTCTGTTGAAAACACGCTAACTTTTGAAAGTCTCTACGAAGACTCCTGAAGTTTGGCATATATATTGGACATTTACTGGGTCAGGTTGGTATTGCAATCCAGCAAAATCGGTCCAGTGGTTCAAAAGTTATGAGCAATAGACTGAATTTCGGCAAGGGATTTTCATGAATTTATGAGATAAAAAACACGTTTACTTTCGAAAAACAATTGCTAAAGATGATGAAGCTTGGCATATATATTTGAAATTCCCATGGACTGATTCATATTGAATTTCAGCCAAATCGGTTCAGTGGTTCAAAAGTTATTAGCAAAACCGTGAATTTCAGATTAGCTTCACCTAAAATTCACGTGTTGAAAACCCGTTAAACATGTTTTAAAAACATTGGTAAGTCACAAAAATATTTTACAACGTATTTTTATCACTCAAAAATATTTTTACACTCAAAAAAAAAAAATACACTTGCAAAAAAATTTTACACTCAAAAAAAATTTTACACTCAAAAAAAAATTTAGTAAATTCTTTTTTTTTTTTTTTCAAAAACTACTAACAAAAAAGTTGTTTAACACATAATAAAATATTTCTAATCAAAAATTTAATTTTTTTCTCGTTAGAAAATTTACTATCACTTAAAAAGGCAATGTGGAGGGTATTCATAGAATCGGCCAAGTCGAATTTAACTTTTCTACTTGATTTATTCTCAAAAAATGTTTGTCAAAAAACACATTTTTTGAAGGGTTCCAAAAACAATCCAAAAAGCTCACTTAAAAAAGCCTAAAATGAATGTAGCAAGTATTATGTTTGAAAAATTTTCTTTAATGACTGCATGCATTTGCATGCAAATGCTCTCCGATTTTTTAAAAAATAGTTTTGGAGTCAAGAAAGGGAATGGATGCACGAACCACATTCATACAAAAAAATTAAATATTTGGAGTCATAATTTAAAAATTTTCACTGAATGTGAGAAATGTTAAACTATTAAAAAAAACGAACTTAAAACTAATGATATATTTTTTATTATAAACAGAGACCATAACAATTATGAGATTTATTGAAAAAAATCAAATTTAACAAAAATATTTTTTCACATAAAAATTAAAAATAACAGTTTGAAATAATTTATATAAATATCTGTTCATGATAACAGAAATAAAAAACTTTTATTTTTTATAACTGTTATTAAAAACTCTTTGAGCCTTAAAAAACTCGAGTTATTAAAATAAAACAAGAATAAACACATGCAGAAGAATCCTATTGATATCTAATACTTTAATCATTGATTTAAAGATATTAA
Organism: Pegoplata infirma; assembly: GCA_963921195.1. Lineage (NCBI taxonomy): Eukaryota > Metazoa > Arthropoda > Insecta > Diptera > Anthomyiidae > Pegoplata > Pegoplata infirma. The sequence continues at coordinate 126,307 of CAWUER010000660.1, read as the reverse complement.
CTTTGATTGATTTTTTAAAAAATAACTGTTATAACAGTTATTTACTCAAATAAATATAAAATAAAAGTTATTTTACATTGTTTGAACAAAAAGTTTTTAATAACTGTTATTTTTTACTGTTATTGAAAAAATTAAAAAAATAAATGTTATTGCTAATTTCAACACGGGACATATCTATAAGTCTTTTCATATATAAAATACTAAGTTTGGACAATATTCGTTTCATGATTTTTTTAAAACAAAAAGACACATATAACTGTTATATTTGGTCTCTGATTATAAAACATTTTTATTTCAAAAATTTTATAATTTTACATTTTGTTTTCATTTTATTTTTTATTTTAAAAAATTTTCATTTAAATCACAAATTATTTTTGTAAGTATCTAAATTAATTTTAGCTTTTTACGAAATGATTAATACGTAAAATATTTTGGTAAAATTAAAAATATTTTTCGTACAAATGTATGAAACATTTAATACTCTTTGACAAAACCATTAAATCGTGCATTTAAAGGGTTAAAATGTGTTACAAAAATGGTCTGCATTAAATTTCAATAGGAGTTGTCAAAGGCCAATAATTTGTGCGATGCTAGCAAAATGATTATAAAAGTAAAATTGTAAGGTATCTTTGGTGAAACACAACTTATTAAAATATGATACTTTAAAATTTTACTTCTTTTAAGCATTTTTCTAACATCCCTCGAACTATGCATTTATTTATTTAATGCAAAACATTTTTGTGGAACATTTCAGCGCTTTAAACGCGCGATTTAATGGTTTTATAGAAGAGAATTTGAAATAAGAACAAAGATGACCCCTACAAATAGGAGATGGAGGGTTAATTTGTCCCGAGAAAAGAACCGCCATTAAAGTTAACTAAAGACATTTATTAACACAATTTTTCTCAAAAGTATATTTACTAAATTTTTTTTTTGTGAAACACAATTTAACATCCCGAGTAAAAATAAACATATATAACAATATATAACTTGATACAAACATAATAAATCATATATAATTATACATCCGTGAGATATTTTCTAAATTTTTTAAATGCAGTCATATGTAGTAATATATAATTTAATCACGATTCGGATTAAGAGGTATACGGTTGATATAAATATATGAAATAATATAAGGGTCAATACAAAATTAGTTTTTCTGTATAATTTAATATAAAATTAGATATATTTTATTCTGTTCCATATATTACTATATAAATGTTTCAAATTAACCAAAAATTTTCTAAGATTTTTAGGCAAAGTATAAGAAGCTTTTAAAATGTTCCTAAACATTTCCTTGTTAGGGTTATGTATATCACCTATCTGGTTCAAAGCGTACCCAAACAATTTTTATATTTTAGAAAATTATATGTTTGGTGAATGTATCGTTGACCTGTGGTGTAACTCACCCAAACCAAAACACACCAAGATTTTATATGTTTTTATACAATTAGATCTAATTGGATCCACTGAAATATGGCAATGTCTGGTCAAAACTCGGATGAAATCGAATCATATTTTATACAAGTTGATCTTTTTTAATGCAAAAACATCCACCATTATTCGGATTAAATTGCGTATAAATATATATTGTGTTATATATCATTATATATTGCATCATATAAAAATTTTTACTCGGGATTATATTTTTTTTTGGATTTTTTGTAAAAAAATACGAGTTGATTTAAAAAACCTGAGAGACACGGGAATGTTATTTTTATACCCACTTTCTGACTGTAGGTAATTTTTCCTGTAGTGCAAAAATTTTTTTTTTTGTATTTTTCGCGAAAACGCGAATTGATCTAGAAAATCTGGGAGACAAGGTTATTTCATTTTCGGCCATATTTTCCGAATTTTTTGGTCCGGTTCATGTGTACAGCCAAAGTTTGAAATTTGTCGGACGTGTTATATTTAAAAGTTCGAATAAAATTAAAAATTATATTTATAATCTATTTGATCGTCAAGTATTTCGAGGTAGAATTTTTTAAATGTACTGACTCGTTTTACGTCTGTTTTTTATGAATTCAATGAAATTTCTTATTTTTTTTTTTACCAGTAATCTCATTTTAAATACACATTGTTCTCTTTTGTAAAAATCCATATAAAATTGGTATTCCATATTGTATGAAAGATAAAATGCAAAACTTAATTAAATTTTTTCTTAAAATCTTATTTTAACTGGATTTAGCGGCATATGTAAATTTGCTTTAAGATTTCTTTCTTGAAGAAAAAAAAAAACTTATATTTTTCGCAATTTTCATTTCAAACCACAACTGGTTCCTCTTTTTTTATTCATTGTTATGGTAAATCTTCATTAAACACCTGCTAAGGCAAATTTTCATATAAAGAAAATCATTTATTTTTTTTTTTTTTTTTTTACAAAACTAAGTGTTGATATCTTAAGATTAATTTAAAAGTTGAACATGAAAAAAAACATGAGCACACGAAAAGTCTTTGGATGTTCCTTTTCTTTATTTATGTAAAAAGTTTTTTTTTTCTTCCCTCACATACTTGTTTAAAATAAAATAAAAAAAAAAAAATACTGAAAAACTTTTGAACAAACATCTTTATTTATAATACTCTATCCAAAACATGTTCAAGAAAAAAATTAAGACAGACTTGAAAGGTAAACGAGAAAACTTTTGTTTTCTTTGGCATATATTCGTTTCTGTTTTTTTTTTCTTTTTTTTTTGGCTTTAGGTAATGGCAAAAATCACAATTTAACATACTTGCCAATTTTATCATTTTTTTTTTTGTTTTTTTTTTGGAAAAAGTAACACGACTGACATGTATTTTAAATAATAATTAAAGTTAAAAATTTGATTTAAAAATAAATGTAATAATAGTGAGGTTCACTAAATTATGAAAAAATATCAAGTATAACGTTTAGTTAAGTGTAGTATCTTAAAAATACTGTGAAAAATTAAATGTATCTTGAATGTCATTCAAATCAAATAAAATTGGACTGCCAGTAGTCCAAATTCCCCATGGGTTTTGAAAACTTTAGTTTAATTTCCTTTAATGATCCACTGAAGTTTTTAGTTTTTTTAAAGGTGCTTGGAATTGTATTTTAATCGGACCATATTTTATTTGGTACTACTCTCAAAAAATATGTAAAACAACTTTCAATTTGAATTAGCAAACCTCAGCAGATTGTTCTGCTGAAATGGATATTTTTACTTAAGTCTCTGTTATTTAGTTTAAAAAAAAACAAGTAGAAAAGTTAAATTCGACTTGGCCGAATCTATGAATACCCTCCACAATGCCCTTTCTAAGTTATAGTAAATTTTCTAGAGTGAAAAAATAACATTTTTGATTAGAAATATTTTATTTTGTGTAAAAAAACTTTTTTTTTTTAACTTATTTTTGAAAAAAAAAAAATAATTAACTAAATTTTTTTTGAGTGTAAAATTTTTTTGAGCGCAAAATTTTTTTCGAGTGTATTTTTTTTAGCGTAAAAATATTTTTGTAAAATATTTTTGTGACTTACCAATATTATTAAAACATATTTAACGGGTTTTCAACACGTGAATTTAAGGTGAGGCGAATCTGAAATTTACGGTTTTGCTAATAACTTTTGAACCACTGGACCGATTTGACTGTAATTCAATACGAAACAACCAAAAGGAACGACAAATATATATGCCAAGTTTCAACATCCTCAGAATTGCCTCGTAAATTCTTGAAAAACCCTTGCGAAATTCACTCTTTTGCTCATAACTTTTGAACCACTGCACTGTGGCCGAAATCACTGATCTAGCGGCGCTTAAGTCAAAATTTAAAACTTAAGATCGATAAATGTTTTTGCACTGCATCGTTTACCTATACTTTACAGAAAAAATTTACGTTCTTACTTTTGTTTTGCTTTCAATATTCGCACAGCTGTAAGCTTTCAAATATATATTTTCTGCACCAAGTGTATTAAAGGAATTTGGGGCCTAATTACTCAGTGAGTTTTTCTTGACACTTTTAAGTCGATTGTTTATACATTTTGAGCCAAAAAGTTTTAATTGAAAGTAAAAGGTATGTTTTAGCTAAAAAATATTTGTTTGTGGCCTGTGTGCATCTAGTTTATTATTAGTTCATTATAGAAGTTGACATTTGTGATATAAACTATAGTTTCATGGACTGCAACTTTTGAAATTCGATCGTATTCGGTCCAATTCCTGTTTTGTTTATTATTTTGGGTTATTTTTGTTGTAACGTTTCAGTATGGCGTGCTAGTTTGCGCAAGTTATTCGGTTTTTTAGGGTCCATCTGCCTATCCAAATAAACAGTATAAACGCTATACAGACTACAATTTTCAATCGATTTGGCTAAAATTTGAAATTTAAGATTTTTTATCGAAAGAACAAAACCAATTAAATTTTTGACAAAATCGGTCCATGTTATCCCATAGCCCCCATGTTAATTTTTCCTTCCAGTTTTACTTAAAAAGCCGACTGTTAAATGTTTTTTGTAGCCATAAATAATCATTCTAAATTTTAACGGAATCGGAACATTTTAACTTCTAGTCCTCATACAGACCACCCTCCCGATATTCACATAAATTTCCCAAAATACTTAAAAATACTGAAATAAATATGGTTAAAAATTTAATTCTTTATAAGTTTTATAATCACAAATATGCATTGGGACTTATTATTTTACATTTTCGAATTAAGCGCCGCTAGATTGGGTGTTTCGGCCACTGTGCACTGGACCGATTTCGCTGGATTGCAATACCAACCTGATCAGGTAAATGCCCAACATATACGCCAAGCTGCAGGAGCCTCCGTAAAGTCTTTCAAAAATTAGCGTGTTTTCAACAGACATACGGACAGACAGACGGACGGACGGATATCACTAGATCGTCTTAGATTCGAACGAGGATCATGAATATATATACTTTATGGGGTCTTGGACCAATATTTCGAGGTGTTACACACGGAATGACAAACTTATATATTCCCTCTATCACTAGAGTGGAGGGTATAAAAACAGACATTTTACTGCGTTTTTACTGATTCTGTTTGCTGAATTTCAAAATAATTTTAAACATATTTTTAGCAGATTATTTTGAAATTTAAAAGAAATACTTTGCTGTCATTCTTTTTTCAAGAACATTTTTTTAGGATTTTTTTTTTTTAATTGTTAATTTTTTTTCGTTATTTATTTGATTAAACTTCTGAATATGTTGTATGGATAGCCCTATATATCAATTTTTCAAAAACTGGGCTTAGGAGGCGTGGTCAAATATTGGAAAAATGTTCAAATTTGTTGCGAGTTGCTTTGTTTAAATATTTAACACATTAAAACGGAATGCACCACAATCTTAAAAATGTACATTCTTATATAGTTTTGTATGGGCTATCGATTAAATTTCTTTTTTTTGCAAAATTTTCAGAAATCGTTATGAAACTTTCCATTTTTTAAAAAAGTCAATTTATCAAAAATTGGGCCACTTTTTTTTAATTTTTTTTTAAGTTTAGATGTTTGTCCATCCACACAATAAAATTCAGACACGCGTTTTTCGTTCTTTTCGAGAAAATCGCATTTGAATTTCAAAATTCATAACAATTTAGTAATTTGCTTGTATTTTCTCGTTTCAACAGAGCGTATGTGTAATATTTATGCAATTAATAATACTCATTCGCAACGTTAAAAAAAAGAAAATACAAGCAAATTACAAAATTGTTATGAAATTTTAAATTCAAATGCGATTTTCTCGAAAAAAAACGAAAAATGTTTTTCTGATGTTTTTTGTGTGGATGGACAAACATCTAAACTTTAAAAAAAAAATTAAAAAAAGAAAAAAAAAGTGGCCGGATTTTTGATAAATTGACTTTTTAAAAAATGGAAAATTTCAGAACGGGTTCTGAAAATCTTCCAAAGAAAAAAATTTTATTCGATAGCTCATACAAAACTATATAAGAATGTAAATTTTTGAGATTGTAGTGCATTCCGTTTTAATGTGATAAATATTTAATCAAGGCAACTCGTCACAAATTTGACCATTTTTCCAATATTTGACCACGCCTTCTAAGCCCAGTTTTTGAAAATTAGAAAAACCAAAAACGCAATTTTCTTAGTTCCATATAGGGCTATCCAAACAACCTATTCAGAAATTTACGGGACACATGTTTTTCTGTAGTGGGACATTTGGTGTGGAATGCTTCATATATACTGTTATTATACATTGATTACACAGTCCCACACAAATATAAAAAGATTCTGACCCAGAAACCAGATACACTCATTTTTATGTATTTTGACCTCCTGAATTCGATTCCGCCATCAGAATTGAATTATATCGTTGGGGTTTCCTGTAATTTACAAGGAAAGTCCGAAAAGTGTATCTACATAATTTGTTAATTTGGCCAAGTTAAAAAAATTTTAAATTGTATTTCTGTATGAAAATGCACTAAGATTGCAATCTTTAGCTGCTGGTGGCCAACTGTTTTTTTTTGTACAAAATTTCTTTTGTTATTTTTCGCGTAAAAGGGTCCTAAATCCCCATAATTTAGGGGGGCAAGAATTTGAAAATTTGAAAAAATTACGAATTTGGGACACGATACTGGTCAGCTTGTTAAAAAAAGTTTAAAATTCAAGCACAGTGCTCATATAAAGCCCTTTTATTCATTCTTTTATACATAGCAATCCAATTTTTCATTCTATGGCGTTCTAATGCAACAAAACTAAAAAATTTCGAAAAAAAATGCAAAAATTTAAAAAAAATGTAATTATTTGTGTGAAAAAAATGTAAGCGTTTTTAAAAAAAAAAATTTTAAAATATGAAAACTGCAAGACCCAAAAAAGTATAAATACAGGTCTTTAGTAAAAATGACATATTTTATTAAATACAAAACAAAAAAAAATCGAAGAAGCCTTTGACCTAAAAAATGCATTTAGAAAATGCAATTGCAAACAAAATGCATTTTTGAATTTAAAATATTTTTTGTAACACAATATTGTAAAATAAGACAATATTGCCTTTGAAACTCATTTTCAATAACAAAGATCCATTAAGAATTGCCCAAGATATGCATCTACAAAGTTGACAATTTTTTAAATTTTTTTGATTTTTCAAAATATGAAAATCGCGAATAAAATCGAATGTTTTCAGACTTTTAATAAACCTCAGACTAAAATCACTTAATGGCTCCTTATAGTTCTTGAAAAAAAAAAGTTCTATAAAAATCGGATTACCCGAGGTCAAATTTTGGCCGGTCTTTCGTGGAATGGCCGATATAATTGCAAAAAAAAATATCGCCATTTTTTATTTTTTTTAATTTTTTTTTGTTTTGTTTTGGTCAAATTCGTAGTCAGAGGCCCCTAAAACACATAAAAAGACTAAATATAAAAAAAAAATACAGCGAGTCTCTTTTAACCTCTAAAGTGTAAAAAAGTAAAAAAGTTGTTTTGAGTTACTTAAATTCCATTCTGTATCCTATTCTGTTCACAAATGATAATAATGACACATATGATAATACTAAAAAATTTTGATAAACAAATTTGATAAAAGTTTCCTTTTATGGTCGATATTAACACTCAAAAATATTGGACCTGTAGGGCAATAGTTCTAGGTTCAATTTTTAGCAAAAAAAAAAAAATTAAAATTTAATTTTGTTTAGTTTAGTTTGTTCGGAACTTTCCGATTTTCAAGTCAAAAAAGGAACCAAAAGACGCTTAATACCGACCCTAAAAGGCAAATTTTCTAAAAATTTTTTCCGATCCCTACGACGTTTTAAAAACTCGAAAAAAGCTAAATTTGCTTCAATTTTGTAGAGTTTGTAGATTATTCTCAATTTTTCAGATTTTTGTTTTTGAACTTAACGTTTTTTTTATGGCAAAAACCACCTTTTAAAATATTTTTGTGGTTTACCAATGGTTTCAAATGTGTTTAGTGTTTTGTTTTTTAAAATTCATGGTTTTGTTAATAACTTCCATAGCACTAGACCACCGAAGTTCAATACCAAATTGACAGGGCAAGTTAAAATCACGTATGTTTTTCGAAAGTCTTGTATTTTAAACAGACAGACAAAAAGACGGTCTGTTAAAAATTTATTGTATACTTTATGAGGACATTAACCGATATTTCGAGGTGTTACCAATGGAATGACAAATTAAACTTATTTTACAATAACTGGATGGTAATAAAAACAAAAAATAAAATTTTTGTTTTTTTTAAGGAAAATTATAACTAAATTCACATCAAATTATCCTAATTTTCCTAGTCGTCGTCTATATTTTTCTCTCATATATCATGTATTGGCTGGCACACACTTATGATAAACATTAACCTTAATGTTCTTTAAGACCATAAAAAGGCAACCAACAAAAAAACATATTGTGTTATGGGATAACTTTATCGAACGACAGTGAGGAGAGTTGAATGTAGTATATTAGTATAATGCCTCACACACACACTCACACATACATTCAATAAGTAGGTAAATTTACCATATTTTACATATGTTATGTTTTTTTTTTTCTAAAGAGGTTTGGCAATTTTGGCATTACCAAATTTGTATTTTATGGTTTATATAAAAATCAAAAAAAAAAAAAAAAAAAAGTTTGGTTGTTATTTTCTAAACATTTTCAAAATATAAGGCAGCTGGTGCTTTTAAGAATAATGTTTTGTGTGAATTCATAAAAATCAATAAATTAAATTGTTTAATTTGCGTAATATAAAAATTTGAATTACATTGCATTAAATTCATTTGATGCAATGAATTTAAAAAAGGAAAAATAAGGAGACATGCATTTTTTTATGTGTTGCCCAAAGACAAATAGTGTAAATATACTTTTGAGCTAAATATTATCTTCAGAAGTGTTTTATAAAATTTTATGACAATTCTTTTCTTTGACCAATTTAACCCTTTTTGTCATTTTTAAAAAAAGAAATATATAAAAGTGTATTAAAAAAAGTCAGTTAGAGTATAAAAATGTTCTACGAATTTCTTGTGCATTAAATTTC